>VMDO01012158.1:0-26387 GCA_007922755.1 Pedetes capensis | reverse complement strand
AAATTTAGAAACTCAAATTTACAAAGAAAAACAAAAACATAAGACAGAGCTGGGTGCTATGGTGTGTACCTATAATCCCAGTGACTCAGGAGGTGGAAACAGGAAGATTGCAAGTTTGAGCCCAGAGGCAGCCTGTGTAATTTAGAGAGACCCCCTCAAAATAAAAAGTAAAAAATGAGCCAAGGGTGCAGCTCAGTGGTAGAGCACTTGCAGAACCATGCTCAAGGCCGTAAGTTCAACCACCCAATACTGCCAAAAACCCAAACCAAATCAAACCAAAACAACCCTATGAATAGTGAATGTGAGAATAGTGAAGGGTCATATAACAAACAAAAGTGTTACCAGGACCAGAATATGCTCAAATATATTTCCAGGTGTGTTAACACACACCCATAGCAAACAAGATCATGAGTTTGATGCCAGCCTGGACTACACAGCAAGTACAGACCAGCCTGGAGTACATAGGAAGTCTCTTATCTCAAAAACAACAAAACCCCACACAAATATATTCAGAATGGTGAAGTGACTTTGAAACACAAATTTCTTGAGTCGCATCAGAGATGAAAGTTGAAATGTTCATATTTATGCAAAATTCAGTCTATTCAAGTTCATGTTTAAAAGACAAAGGAAAATTTCTAGCTAAAAGAAGAGAGTCTACAACAATAAAGTGTACTCACCTTTTGTTTATATAATATCCTGTATCCCAAGTGAATTCTTTCTGTAGATAACATTTATGTTACTTGCTTATTTCATTTAACAATTATTAATTTTCAAGTATAAACATGGAATAAACCATCACATGGTTAAAAAACCTGAAGAATGAAATTCTTTATAAACATTAGGTATGTCAAACCTAAAATAAAAAGGAAAAACAATAAATATTGACACAAAAGATAGGAACAGTTTCTGTTTATATATTGTCCTTAAATAAATGTACTTGCTTATTTTCTAACAAACACCCACATGTCTGTCAGCTTGTTGTGCTGTGGGGGCTTGCACATTGCTGTAATATTGAAAACTATGCCACTGGTGTTTCAGATACCATTAGGGCCACACCTGGGGGACAGGAAAATTACAAATTGTCAAAAGAGAACTGGAACACATAAACATTGACATTCTAGGCATCAGTGAACTAAAAAGGACTGGCACAGGCCATTGTAAATCAGAAAATCAGATGGTCTGTTGTGCCAGGAATGACAGATTAAAGAGAAAAGGAGTTGCATTCATCATCAAAAAAGACATCTCAAGATCTTTCCTGAGGTACAGTGGTGTCAGTGATAGAATAATATCCATATGCCTGCAAGGAAGACCAGTTTATCCAAATTTACACATCCATGACTAAGGCTACAAATGAAGAAAGGGAAGATTTTTACTGGCTTTGCAATATGAAATAGATTAAACATGCATTCAGGATCTACTGATGATTACTGGTGACTGGAATGCAAAAGTTGGAAATAAGGCTCAGATTGGAAATATGGCATTGGTGACAGAAATGATACTGGAGATTGTATGATAGAATTGTATCAGACCAATGATAAATTGCAAATACATTTTTTCACCAACATAAACAATGACCATACACATGGAATTCAACAGGTAGAACATACAGCAACCAAATTGATTACATTTGTGGAAAGAGATGATGGAAAAGCTCAATATCAAATGTCAGAACAAGACCAGCTGCTGATTGTGGATCACATTATCAAGTGCTCATATGCAGGTTCAAACTGAAACTGAAGAAAATTAGAACTAGTGTATGAGAGCCAAGGTATGACTTTGAATATTTCCCATCTGAATTCAGAGAACATCTCAAGATCAGGTTCAATGTGTTAGACACTAATAATTGAAGACCAGACAACTTATGATGTGACATCAAAGACATCATTCATGAGGAAAGCAAAAGGTTATTAAAGAGAGGAAAAATGAAAAGACCAAATTACATGTCAAAAGAGATTCTGAAACCTGCCCTTGAATGTTGAACAGGCAAAGAAAAAGGAAGACATGATGAAATTAAGGAACTAAACTGAAGATTTCGAAGGGCAGCTCAAGAGGACAAAATTAAATATTAAAATAACATGTGCAAAGATCTGGGGATAGTTTAAGGAATTGAAGAAAAAATTCAAGCCTCAACTAGCAATAGTAAAAGATTCTATAGGGAAAATATTAAATGATGCAAGAAACATCAAAAGAAGATAGAAGGAATACACAAACTCATTATACCATGAAGAATTGGTGAATGACCAACCCATTCAAGAGGTTGCATCTGATCAGCAACCAATGGTACTGAAGAAAGAGGTGGTAGCTGCCTTAAAGGAATGGTGAAACACAAGGCTCCAGGAATTGACGGAATACCAATTGAGATGTTTCAACAAACAGATGCAGCACTGGAGGTGCTCACTTGTTTATGCAAAGGGATTTGGAAAACAGCTACCTGGCCTACTGACTGGAAGATATCCATATTTGTGCCTATTCCCAAGAAATGGGATCCAACCAAATGTGGAAATTATCAAACAGTATCATTAATATCACATACAAGCAAAATTTTCCTAAAGATCCTTCAAAAGCGACTGCAGCAGTATATATACAGAGAACTGCCAAAAATTCAAGCTAGATTCAGAAGAGGCTTACAAACAGGAACATCATTGCTGATGTCAGATGGATGTTAGTCAAAAGTAGAGAATACAAGAAAGATGTCTATCTATGTATTATCAACTATGCAAAGGTATTTGACCATGTGGATCATAACAAATTATTGATAACATTGTAAAGAATGGGAATAACAGAGCTCTTAATTGTACTCATGAGGAATCTGTACTAGGAACAGGAGGCAGTCATTCAAACAGAGCAAGGAAACACTGACTGGTTTAAAGTTGAGAAGGATTTGCATCAGGACTGTATCCTATTATTATGCCTCCTCAAGCTTTATGCTGAGCCAATAATCTGAGAAGCTGGACTTTAGGAGGAAGAATGCAGCATCATGATTGGAGGAAGACTCACCAACAATCTATGTTATGCAGATGACACAACTGTGCTTGCTGAAAGTGAAGAGGATTTGAAACATTTACTGATGAAGATCAAAGAACACAGTCTTCAGTATGGATTGTACCTCAACATCAAGAAAAAGAAAATCCTTACAACTGTATCAGTAACTAACCTCATGATAAATGGATAAAAGGTAGAGGTTGTCACTCAGGTGACTTGCTGTGGCATGTCCATGAGGCTTGAGTCCATGAGGTTAAGACTGAAGTGGCTAAAATGGTCCCTAATGGCTTGCTGTAGGCACAACCAGCTGGAGCCTTGGGACCAGCCCACAAGGTCTAGCCCATGTGGTGAGGCAAGATGGCCCCTGACCAGTGCAGCCAGGGTATGTTCCTTCCTGAATTTCAGGCCACATCACATCATCTGATGTCACCTAATTGGCTAACCCAGAACATCATCGTGACGTCACAAGTTCTGACTGGCTGCCCCAAGAGGCTTACAAGAGCTGTTCACAGGCACAGAGCTTGAGTTGGAGAGCAGGAACAGAGCTTGCTGTTTGGATTACAATAAAGTGAAGCCCTGAGATAATATCTATCCAGCTCAGGGAGTGAGATACTTTGTAATATTCAGGCGAGGTGGGCTAGCTGAGCATGGGGTTTGGGTTTCTGGCCAGAAATGAGCCCCACACAGAAGTATTGATGCCTATGAATTATAGTCCTAGAGATGATTATTAAATATACCATGAACTCCCAAGAGAACCAACAGATATGTCCTAGAAGTGCAACCAGAGTGCTCATTGGTAGCAAGGATGGCTAGACAGCATCTTACATATTTTGGACATGTTGTCAGGAAGGACCAATCCCTAAAGAAGGACATCATGTTTGGGAGAGTGGCAGGTCAACAACAACAAAAAGAAAACTCTCCACTAGATGGATTGACACAGTGGTTGCCACAATGCACTTAAAAGAAAAAGATTGTGTGCCTGGAACAGAATCAAGGAGTGTTTCATTCTGTTGTTCATAGGGTTGCTATGAGCTGGACCCTATTGGATGGCACCTCACAACAACAACAACTGATTGGGTGTCAGCGGTACAACTACATTTAATAAGGTTATTCAGTCAGAATTTATTTTTTCTTTTTGAAACAGTGTGTTGCTAGGTAACCCAGGCTGGACTTGAACCCATGATTCCCTTGCCTCAGCCTCCCACGTGCTGGGATTGGTCAGAATTTTAGAATGATTATGTTGATTGTATAATTTTGTATTAAAAAGAAAGGGTGTGCAAATTTTAATTAGTAACCATTTTCTTACACAGTCTTTTGTGGGAAAAGGGAATGAATATAAGGCAATGAACACCTTAGCCATCAATATCTGTACTTCTACATGGACATATTGTGGGGCATGAATGCAAAGAAGGTAGCAGAATGTTATCTGGCAAGGGGTAATGCTGCCTCCCACTCATGGCTTACTGTTTGTACTTCATAGATAGAGTACAGAATTTGAAAACAACACTATGGTTTTAATATGGTTTGTCTGCTCTAAAATACATGCTGAAATTTAATATCCATTATAGTTCTGCCCTCGTGTGATTAATAGATTAATGGGTTAATGGGTTATCTCAAAAGTAGGTTTACTGTAAAAGCCAATTTAACTTTGTCTTTCACAAAGTGATTCCCTGTGCTGCCTGGCTGCTCAGCCAGCAAGAAGGCCATCATCACCAGAGGTGGACCTTCAACCTTGGGCCAGAACAGTGAGCCAAAATGCATCTCTTCCCTTTATAACTTACTTGGCATCTGGTATGGTGTTTTAGTAACAACAACAAAACAAAACAAAAACAAAACAAAACAAAAAACAATATATTAGGTTTTTCCTGTTGCTCAAGATTGAGGAATGGAGGTTGGAACCATGCCCACTGATTCTTTAATAGCAGACAACTATCTCCTTTTTCTTTTCATTCTCTCTTTTAAGGTCAGGTTCAGGAAGAAATATCCTGTATGTGAATAGCTTGTAATTTTCTCCAAACTGTAGGTGCCTGCCTTCATCAAATTAAATCTGATCTGTTAAATTGGCTAGATCAGTATATACTTCCAATTTTGTTCTGGAAAAAGATGGCGGTAAAGGGAAGGTACTTCAAATATTTGCCAATCTTTTTAGATTTTTTTTTTGTTATTTTTTATGCTCTATGTGTGTTTGTGTGTTGGGGATGGAACCCAGAGCTCACCCATGCTATGCCACATCCTCAGCACATGTTTGCCAATCTTGACATAGCAGTGATACACTTCATTTCCACTGCTCATATTCCATTCGCCAGAATTAGTCACACATCGTTGTTGTCAGGTGCCATCCAGTTGGGTCCGATTCATAGGAACCTTATGTACAACAGAAGGGAATACTCCCTGATTCTGTGCCAGGCACATGATTTTTTTTTTATGTTTAAGTCCATTGTGGCAGCCACTGTGTCAATCCATCTAGTTGACAGTTTTCTTTTTCTTTCTCTCTCTCTCTCTCTCTCTCTCTCTCTCTTTCTTTCTTTCTTTTTTTTTGTTGACCTGCAGCTCTCCCAAACATGATGTCCTTCTCCTGGAATTGGTCCCTCCTGATATGTCCAAAATGTGTAAGATGCAGTCTAGCATCCTTGTTTCCAAGGAGCACTCTGGTTGCACTTCTAGCAGATCTGTTGGTTCTTTTGGCAGTTCATGGTCTATTCAATATTCATCTCTAGCACCATAATTCAAAAGCATCAATTGGCAGGTCAGTGAAAAAAAGGAAGACCTTCCACAAGATGGACTGGCACAGCGCCTGCAGCAATGGGCTTAAACATAAAAAGGATCATGTACATGGCATACAGTTGAGGAATGTTTTGTTCTGTTGTACATAGGGTTTCTATGAGTTGGACCAGACTTGACAGCATCCAACAACAATAAGTCAAATGCAGGCATTTTATGTATGTATGTATGTATGTATGTATGTATGTATGTATGTATGTATGTTTGTGTGTGTATATATGTGTGTATGTTTGTGTGTGTGTGTGTGTGTGTGTGTGTGTGTGTGTGTGTGTATTTATTGCAGTGCTGGGAATCAAACCCAGGATCTTGTGTATGACAAGCAAGCACTCTACCACTGAGCCATATCTGCAGCCTTTAATTTCCCCCTTTTTAATAACCACAGCATCGTGTTGAACTTGGGCCCATCCTCATGAGATCACTTTAACTTTGTTACTTCTGTAAAGAACCTGTCCCCAAATAATGCCACATTCTGATGAACTGAGTATTAAAACATTGACATATGAATGGAGCACAATTCAACCCATAACACCATATCAATTCACCTCTTTTCATATTTAGTTCATAATTACATACAAATAGGAAAAAAGCTCAAGATGTTTTCACATAGAAGGCTGGCTATCTTTACCATTTTTTAAAAAAATATGGGCTTATTTTATATGAGTGTTGAAATACAATTTCAAACTGAATCTCTTTGCCAGAAATAGCACGCCCTTGACTCCAAGGCCCACAACCATCTGTTCACTCTGTGGAGAAGGTTTTTTTTCTTTTGGTTTTGTTTTTTTGTTATTTGTTTTTCGAGACAGGGTCTTGCTGCTTAGCCCATGTTGGCCTGGAACTTGCTATATAGACCAGGCTGGCTTTGAACACAAGTGAATATTCCTGCCTCAGCCTCCAGCTTGCATCATCATGCTCTTCTTGGGATGGGTTTTTTTATGTGAGGAGAGAAGATGCAGATGATGTTATGTTCTTTGACAGAAACAAAACAAAACAAAACAAAAACAAAGCACACCTATTACCATAGTTCTGCTCAGTTTTGCACGAATTTTCCTTCTCTCCCAGGCAGAAATTTATATAGTTGTTCATCCACATCCCCTGTCCTCAAAATAACTGTGAAGCTACACACACATTCAGTAGACTGTCAAATCTGTCAGCTGAAAGAGCAAGCTATGAAAGGTCAACACCCCCACAGAGCAAGCTATGAGAGGTCAACAAAGTTTAAGTTGTGGTAAATTTAGCTCTTTACAGAGGTTAAGTGGAATAGTTACTAACAGCCATTCACATCTTTTCATCTTCTCTCATAAATGTTCACTGACTATTCTGTGGGAAACTAGAGGCATTTCTGGGTGAGGACACTAGCTGGGCATGGCCAGAACAAGCAAAGGTATTTGGAGGGAAAGAACTCGGGCAGCCAGGGAACATGGCAAGGAACACAGCACACAGTTCCTTCCTTGCACTGCTTTATTAGTGAAACACCTGGGCACCAGGAAAAGTAAAAACAAGTAAAAGCCTGAGGTTTAGCTCCTTTGGTAGAGTGCTTCTCCACCTTCTCTGTGGACCCGGGTTCTATCCCTAGCACCACAAAAACGGGAGAAAGATGACACAATCCACTCGCAAAATAATCAGCCATTCAAAACCCTATGAGGGACTGAGTCAGACCCAACTCGAGGGCATCTAACAACAACAACAACAATAACACTATTTTTCAAAAAATCTGCTTATGTAATTTGGAGGCTCAAAGTGCTGAACCCAAATGGCCCAGTTTTGGTACAAGGGGCTAATGAATCATTAAGTGGGAAATAAAACCCTAATTTTGAGTCTTCATGATGGCAAGTAGACAATTTGTTTCCTTTTTTTTTTTTTTTCTTTAAGCAGGTGATTTGACTGACCTCACCAAACATCACATTTGGGGGGGTCATATGAGTGTAGCCTCACATAAAATGTTATTTTTAAGTCTTTAAAGTCACATCATAGGGTTACTAAGAAAAAAAAAATAACTCTGGTAAAAATAATTAGCAAAACATTCTACTTACATAGTAAAATTACTTAGAAAATGCAAAATTCTAGACAGCCACCATGGCACATGCCTGCAATCCCAGTGACTTTAGAGGCTGAAGCAGGGGGATAGCCAGTTTGAGGACAGAGAAGCAGCCTGTGCAATTTAGTGAGACCCTGTCTCAAAATAAGAAATGAAAATGGGTAGTGGTGAGGCTCAGTGGTAGAGAATTTGGCCACACGTGCAAAGCCCTAGATTCAACCCACAGTACTGGGGAGCAGAGGGGAGAGAGAGGGAGGGAGGGGAGGAGGAAGAGAGAGAGAAAAAGAGAGAGAGGAAGTGAAATTCTTGGGGCTATCAACACAATTCAAGACAACTCGGTGCTAGAATAGCCAGAACACTCACTTCCTCATGATAGGAAAGGCTGAACCTCGTTTCATTAGTTGAAAAAGCAGATCTAGAAATCCTTCTCTGGTTGCTGACCTGATGTGTAGCTGACCATAACTGCAGAATTCCATAACTCAGCATGAATTGTATAGTCTATGACTTGGACTTCCTTAAGAACAGTGGTAGAAAATCACCTAATCATCTCTCCTCCTGCATAGAGTTCTCTCTAAAAGGCATGTTGGCTACATCCTCCTTTAACTCAAGCCTCTACTGCCTGGGGGTTCTAAACCTCCATCTTTCTGGAGTTATCAGTTCCTTTTTTTTTTTTTTTTTGAGACAGAGTCTCACTGTGTAGCCCATGGTGGCCTTGAACTCAAAATCCTCCTGAGGTAGGATAGAAAGAGAAAATTTGAGGGACATGGAAAAGAAAAGAGCTTTCACCCTGGGATCTGTTTTAAATCTCACTGACTGAAAAATCAAGGGCTTCTTACACAACTGTCAAAACAAACAAACAAACAAACAAAAAAAACCAAAAAAAAAAAAAACCTCCTGTGAAGACTGCTACATAGAGATATTACTTTGAGAGATATTTTTAATGAAAATGTTATAATAGCAATAAGCCATGCTTACAGTCAAAATGTATGTGACCTTTGAGTTTAACCTTACTTTCTCCTCTAATCCTGTGCTTCTCTGAAAATCTCACAAACAAGATTATGAGCCATATTTACAGTCAACATATGCCTAGAAAACTGCCTCCTAACTCTGTTCTTACCTGTTGTTGTGGTAGTTGTCAGGTGCCCTCTGTAAACCTAAAACAATATGCCTACAGTCATGCCACCTGATGTCAGATCATATCAGATCTCAGAAGATAAGCAGGATGGTGGTTGGGGGACAGCCTGGTTAGTATTCAGCTGGGAGAAAGCCTGGTAATACCTGATGATGTAGCCTTGGGAGAAGGACCCAGCAGCCCACTCCTGAAACTATCAGCCATTGAAAACCCTCTGAATAGCAGAAAAGAACTGACATACTTCTGGACATGGCATAATGTCAGGTAGAGTTTCATCTGTTGTACATAAGGTTGCTATGAGTTGGACCTAATTTCATGGCACCTAACAACATCAAATATACACAATGCACCTTCCGGACCATCCTATAATATCATTTTACTAAAGAGAAGTTCTTTATATAGAAGGTATACCAAGACATTTCTACTTAATCTTTTAAATCATAAACAATGAAACTTCATCTTTCAATCTATTTTGACCTCTAAGTCTATCTTGTTGTTAGGTGCTGTTGAGTAGGGTTCAACTCATAGCGATCCTATCCACAAACAGAATGAAACACTCCTCGATTCTGTGCCAGTCACGATTTTTTTAATGTTTAAGCCCATTATCGCAGACACTGCCTCAATCCACCTAGTTGAGGATTTCCTTTTATGTTGTTGTTGACATGCCACTCTCCCAACTATGATGTCCTTCTTCAGGGACTGGTCCCTGCTGACTTCATGTCCAAAATATGTAAGATGCAGTCTAGCCATCCTTACTTCCAAGGAGCACTCTGGTTGCACTTCTAGGATAGATCTGTTGGTTCTTTTTGCAGTCCACGATATATTCAATATTTGTCTCCAGCACCATAATTCAAAAGCATCAATTTTTCTTCTGTCTCCCTTATTCATCATCCAGTTTTCACAACCATATGATGCAACTGAAAATATCATGGCATGAGTCAGGCACACCTTCTTCAATGTGACATCTTTACTTTTCAACACTTTAAAGAGGTCTTTTGCAACAGTTTTCCCCAATGTAATGCGTCTTTTGATTTCTTGGCTGCTGCTTCTGTGGGTGTTGATTGTAGAGCCAAGTTAAACAAAATCTTGAACAACCTCAATCTTTTCTCCATTTATAATGAAGTTGCATACTGACTCAGTTGTAAGGATTTTTGATTTGTTGATGTTGAGGCACAATCCATACTAAAGACTGTGTTCTTTGATCTTCATCAGTACATCTTTCAAATCCTCTTCACTTTCAGCAAGCTGTGTTGTGTTATCTGCATAACCCAGGTTGTTAGTGAGTCTTTCGTCAATCATGAACCTATGTGTTTCTTCATAAAGTCCAGCTTTCTCAGATGATTTGCTCAGCATAGAGAATGAAGAGGTATGGTGAAAGGATATAGCTCTGACCTATATCTTTCTTGACTTTAAACCAAGCAATGTTTCCTTGTTCTGTTTGAATGACTGCCTCCTGGTCCATGTACAGATTCCACATGAGTACAATTAAATGCTCTGGTTTTCTCATTCTTTGCAATGTTATCCATAAGTTGTTATGATCTACACAGTCGAATGCCTAAAATTCCTCAGCTTCTTTCACCATGTAAAACTGCTTCTTGTACAACATTCTTTCTAGGCTCTCCTACTACCACATTGCTTGAGTTTCTCTCCCAGATTTCAAGAAACTTCCCTCCTTTAGCTGCTCTTAAAGCACCAATATGTAGTTCTCTTCAGATAGTGTTTGTACAATTATGAGATTAGGCCTGGAGGTGTATCTTAGTGGTGGAGCACATGCTTAGAGTCATGAGGCCCTGGGTTGGATCCCCAGCACCCCTTCCCCCAAAGTGGCTTTAGCTTGTCACTCATAAAAAATGAAAAAAATCTCTTTTCTTCAGTGGGCAGATGCATTTTGAGCTCTAAGAAATTAGGAATTTGGTATAGAAATGATAAAGTAAATAAATCCATATTACTATATTTTGTCAAAATAAATATATGCATAACTTTGTATATATGTATACAATTATATATGTATAATTTAGTTAGGGAAAGCATATGTATTTAGGTATTTTAGATAAGATGACCTATTAGAATGGCCCTATGATTTGTATTTATTTATTTATTAGTCACTGAGGGTGCTGAACCCAGGGTCTCATGCCGACTTTGCAAGTGCTCTACCACTGAGCTGCCCCTCTAAACCCTTTTTCGTTTTTTATTTTGAGATAGAGTCTCTCTAGGTTATGCAGGCTGCCTCTGGCCTTGAACTTGAGATCCTCCTGCCTCTACCTCCTGAGTTGCTGGGATTACAGATGTGTGCCACTGTATCTGGCTATTTTTATTTATTTATAGGTGTGCATGGAGATGCCAGGTTAGGAGTGAGGGATTTCTTTGTAAAGTGATGAAAATGTTCTAAAATTGATTGTGATGGGCACATCTTTGTAAATACACTAAACTTAATGAGTTATTTACGGTAGCCTAGCATGGTGGGTCACACTTGTAATCCCAGTGACTCATTAGGCTGAGGGAGGAGAGTAAAAAGTTTGAGGCCAAAGGTATCCTGAATAACCTTTTCTCAAAATATAAAGTAAAAAATGTGTTGGTGGTGCAGCTCAGTGGTAGAGTGCTTGAATAGCCTATGTTAAACTCTAGGTTCAACCCCTCGCCTTGCCAAAAGTAAAATTACACACCATAAATTTTACACCTTAATTTTACATTTTTTTTTTGTGGGGCTGAGGTTTGAATCCAGTACCCTGCACATGCAAGACAAGCAGTCTATCACTGAGCTACATTGTCAACTTACTTTAAGTGGCTAAATTTTATGGCATGGGAATTCTATCTCAATAAAGCTATTTTAAAAATTACTTGCATTTGCCAGTCAATAGCAATATTGAGAAAGAAAATATGGTACCTTTTGCTTGGCAACTTAGCTCAGTGGTAGAGTGTTTGCCTAGCATGTGCAAAGCCCTGAGTTCAATCCCTAGCTCCAAAAAAAAAAAAAAAAAAAAAAAAAAAAAAAAAAAAAAAAAAAAAAAAAAAAAAAAAAAAAAAAAAAAAAAAAAAAAAAAAAAAAAAAAAAAAAAAAAAGTACATGTATAAATTCAGCTTAAAAATATTTAAAAGCATTAGATTAACTAACTTATAAAAGCCTTGTTTTGAGTGTTTAATTTTGCTAAATAGAAAATAGAGCCAAGCATAGTGGCACACACCAATAGTTTCAGCACTTGGGAAGCAGAGAGTAGGATTGCCACAAGTTTGGGGCCAACCCTGTTGCAGAAAAGAATTTCAGGATGAGTCAGAGTGAAGTAAAGTTAGTGACATTATTTTTTATTTTTATTTATTTACTTATTTATTTATTTGGTTTATTGAGACAGAGTCTTGTGTAGCCCAGGCTGTCCAATCCTGGCTCAGCCTTCTGAGTCCTGGAATTACAGGCTTGTGCCACTATGCTCAGCTAGTTAATGAGCACATACTTTAGATTGAAGCATGGGCATTCAGTGAGAAAAAAGGGATACTTAAGCAAAGAATTATAGTACATGTCCAAGGTATGGGTTTCTCTAGAGAGAGAAGAGCATTTGAGTGGCTTAACAATAGCTATAAATATGATTTTGTGACTTTTGAAGTTATATTACTCAAAGAATGTAATTTACAACCCAGTTCAAAGTTTAAGCAAAAGAATGAGCTGGTTTACCTCTTCTTTCTATCTTAAAGAATTTCATCTTTTGTAAATGAAGTTGTAAGATGGCTTTACAAGGTACATTGTTTAAACGTGGGGATGAAAGGGAAGTTCTAGTAAAATAGAAACATAAGTCAAAAGAGGTTGAAAAAAGAGGTTCCATTGGCAGTTTAAGATGGCAGATTGAAGGCAACACCTGCATGATGTGATAAAACAAAGGGGTTGGAACAGGAAGGAATGGAGTCTTTTCCATAAAAAGAAGGTCTGGAGAAGTACAGAAACCACAAAGGAGACTGTTGGTTGGTCCCAGATAGCAGAACAGAGCTGAATGACTGATCAGGACACATCTCCAGCCATGGCTTCCTGTGTGTGTGTGTGTGTGTGTGTAACGAAGCCTTCACCCAAAGAGGTAAGTCAGAGAGCCCTGGCCTTCAGACTTGCAGTCCCAGAGGATAAGCCCACCATTCTTGAAGCCCTTGAACACTTCCAGGGGCTTGCTGAGACAGTGGCTTTCCCTGTTTGAGGGGTTCAACATTGGGATGAGTGTGTCTCTTTCCTATGTTCCTATTGTGTGAGACTGAGCTACCCAGGGGATCTGAAAACAAAGAATTACCACCCATGGAGAGCCTGGGGGGTGACCTGTCATAGCCCCAGGCTGCTTTACACTTGCAGTGAGCAGTTGTAGTTAGTGGGGAGATAGGAGGCTGACATGCTGAGGTATTCAGCCAGAATGAATCTTGGGAAAGTTGTATAGAAAGAAGCCTCACCTGCTGGGGAGAGGAGACAATTTCATCTCCTGAGGGGAACTATGGAGTTGTGGTCAGATAAAAAGATTCCATCCTTAACTGACCACTAGCTCTACCTAACAGACTATAACATTAGAGGCCAAAGAAAGAAGCTCTTCCAGTACTTTTTCTTCTTCTTTTTGTTTTCTTTTCCTCTTCTTTTTTGTTTTTTGTTTTTAATCTTTTTTCTTTCCTGCTATAGGAGGGTAATTGCAGTGCCAGGGTATAATATCCCTTGTACTTTTCTTATTTTTGATTGGAGACAGGATCACATTGAATTGCACATGCTGCCCTGGCCTGGGGCTCAAGACCCTCCTGCCTCAGCTCGGAGAGACACTGGAGTTTTAGTGGAGCAACTTGATGGCCACTTCTTTTTTTTTTTTTTTAATTTACCATTTTTTCATTGTTAATTTTCATTTCCTCAATTCCTCTTTTTCTAATGTAATCTCTATCTTTTTTCTTCTTTAGTTTTTTTCTATCTTTTCCAGCCTTTCTGCCTTTTTCTGTATCTTGTTCTTCTATTTAGTATACTTTGAATCTTTTAGGCTCACTACTTCTTATTGCTCTGTGTATGTTTACCTAATTCTGTTTATATATCATTTTCTTCATCATGCAATCATTTATCTTCATCTACTATCCTTCCCATTTTTCTAACATTAATTTCCTTTCTAGACTCTTTTTCCTTTTCTTAATTTCACCCTTAAGGCATCCCCTTGCCTCCCCCCCTTTTTATCTCCACTTCATACTTCAGGCAAATACTATTTATACCTTCAAACTAAGTATTTTGAGACCTCATAGATTATTCAATATAATTATTGCCATTCTCTGTTATATGATAATTGGTGGTGCAGCAGTTGGCATTAAGTGATTTTAAATGTGTTTCTATGTCTGGTTTGGTCAGGTATTGTAACTGTTATATTGGTTTGTCTTCCTCTCTGGGACTGGCACTGGAGATTTGTGATCTCAAGAAAAAAATATGCTCACTAAGAAGATCCCCAAATGAAACAAGAAGTGATATCTACCCCTAGAGATGCACAAATCACAAATCAGAAACACAAGAAACATAAAAAACAAGGTAACACATCTCCTCCAAGGGACCATGATTCCTTAACCACTGAATCTAAACAATAAAACTGTGGAAATGTCAGACAAAGAATTTAAAGTTTACTTGTAAAAGTGATCAATGACTTTAAAGAGGACACAAAGAAGCAAATGAATGAAGTAAAAAAATCAATACAGGACTAAGTCAGAAAGTCAACAATGTAGAAGACAAAGTCAGCAAAATGGATGAGAAATTCAGCAAGGAAATTGAGATTTTGAAAAAAAGCCGAACACAAATGTTGGAAATAAAGAACTCAATAAAACAAATAAAAAACACATTGGAAACCATCACCAGTAGACTAGCTGAAGCAGAAGATAGAATATCAGGAATGAAAGATAAGATTGAGGAGATACTACATTCAGATATCAACAAAGGAAAAAATTAAAAGAACATGACCACAATTTTCAAGAACTTTGGGACATGATCAAGAGACCAAACCTAAGAATCCATGGGGTAGAAGAAGGAGCTGAGATAAAAACTAAAAGCATAAAAAACTTATTTAGTGAAATTATAGTAGAAAAATTCCCAAATCAAGGGGAAGAAATGAACATACAATGACAAGAGGTATTTAGGACAGCAAACAGACATAATCCAAAAAGAACCTCCCCATGACACATCATAATTAAAATGCCAAGATTATAGAACAGATAAACAATACTAAAAGCTGTAAGAGAAAGACACTAACTCACTTACAAAGGAAAACCCATCAGAATTACATTAGACTTCTCAGCACAAACCCTAAAGTCTAGGAAAGGATGGAAAAATATACTTCAAGCCCTGAAAATAAGTAATTGCCAATCGAGATTTTATATCTAGCAAAGTTGTTAGCTAAGAATGAATAGAGAAATAAAGACATTCCATGACAAGCACACACTAAAGCAATACATGACCACCACGCCAGCACTGCAGAAGATACTTAAAGGGATCCTACACACATGGAAGGAAGGAAGACAGTCTACTATAAGAGCACAGGAAGGAATAAACTCCATGGGAAGAACAGACAAACTAAAGAGAACTGTTGTTTTTGTTGTTAAGTGCCGTCTAGTTGGTGTCCGACTCCCAGCGATCCTACGTACAACAGGTGAAACACTATTGTTAGTGCGTCTCTGCTATTCGTAGGGTTTTCAATGGTAGATTGATTTTTTGGGGGGAGTGGGTGGTCAGGTTCTTCTCCCAAGCCTACAGTATCTGGTGTTCCCAGGCAGTCTCCCATCCAAGTGCTAGCCAGGCCCGACTCTGCTTAGCTTCCGAGATCTGATGGGATCAGATGTCACAGTGCTATAGCTGCAGGTGGGTTGTAGTTAGCATTTATTAAAAGTTCATTTATTCATCATAATATTCATAAATCAAGGGTCCTGTACTGGTAGTATTTAGACTTGAAGTCATTGTTCATGACCATGTAAACTATGTCTGTTGGTCCCCACATTCGGGTGCCAACTCTATGTGGGGCACGTGCCTCCTGGTCCGGCCTGGAGGTTCGGATGGGTGGCGCCGCCATGCACACAGATATTAAACACAGTTCACTTGGGACCCTCGGGTGAGGGGCGTGGACTCCTGCAGCCCTTAGGACCCCGGAGGAGACAGGAGAAAGGAAAAGCCTCAGGCGTTTTTGCCTTCCAGGGGCAAACACCTGTGTTGGTCGTCTCGGTGTTCATGAGGAGACAGCTGTTGCTTCATTGGTGATTGGATGGAGAGCAGGTTCTTTCCTTATTGATGATTGCAAAGGGAGAGTGTTCTTTCCTCACCGAAGGTCGGGGGCAGAGCAGCAGGAGAGGCGTTTCCTCATTGGTGGTCTGGGCAGGAACAGGCGATAAGGCGAAAAAAGGATCGAGCTGCCGCAGTGAAGCTCCTTATATAGTTCACCCACCCAATGGCCTGAGCCAATCAGCTTTCAGTCCAATTGTCCAATCAGGAAGGGTTTTGTACAAATGTGCAACCAAGTTACTTTCATTTTCCCTAGATTTCTAATTTACAAACCAGATATTCAAAATCCATTTTCCCAGTTTGGGAGTTTTCCCAATTTCCTCCCAATTTTTCCCTACAATGTCAAAGGCTGACACGTTCTGTTGGAGTGAATAAATTTGCTAGTCCACTGTATCTCTTCCTATGAACATGTTTGGAAGCTATTTATGTGGTTAACTGTTAATTTGGTGAACATCAAAAACAATAAATAGAAATTGTGTTTTTTTGTATTTAGATTTCTATTCACTAGGCTTGTATCTTTAGATTTAAAATTAAGAACAATATTTTTCTCACTCCAAATCATACTACTCTGAGAAAAATTACTGTTAATAGTTTGGTATAATTCATATTCATATGAAACACAAGATTATTTTAGAGCTTTGAAACAGAAGGCCTACCTGAGCAAAGATCTAAAAAGGGCAAGGGAGGAAGCTAGGCAGATAGTGATTTGAGTAAGAAGCTCATTTAAAAATTTTTGTAATATCAGGAACATTTTTTACAAGTAAATATTTCACATAGTTATGTTTAATGTCTATACACTATACAAAATATAATATAGACATATTATATAGTATATAAACATTTTACTATTGAGGGTGTTGAACCCAGGGCTTCTAAGTTGTGGGCTCTACATCCCCAGCCCATTTTTACCTTCAGTACTGGAAGGTTGAACCTAGGATCTCCTGCATACTTTGCAAGTTCTCTACCACTGAGCTGCACCCTCAGGACCTTCTTTATTTTTTATCTTGAGACAGAGTCTCTCTAAATTTAACAGACTACTTCTGGCCTCAAACTTGTGATCCTCCTTCCTCTGCCTTCCAAGTATCTGGGATACAAGCATGCATTACTGAACCTAGGAGCATGATTATTTTCAATGATTGCTTATACAGACAATAATTCTTGCCTAACACGTTTGGATATTTAGGCTGCATATGATTTATTTATCTTCTCCTCCTCCTTCTATCCCCACTTCTTCTCCTCCTCCTTCTCTTCCTTCCTCTCTTTTGCAGTACTTGGGGACTGAACCCAGGGCTTCACACATACTTTGCAAGTGCTCTACCACTGAGCTGTATCCCCAGCCAATTTTTTATTTTTTTATTTTTGAGTCAGGTTCTTGCTAAATTATTCAGACTCCCTCTGGCCTTGAATTCACAATCCTTCTGTCTCCGTCTTCTGAGTCACTGGGATTACAGGTGTGTACCACCATACCAGGTCTTATTTCACCTTCTTAAAGACTCTTACAGGGCTGGGATTTAGCTCAGTTGGTAGAGCGCTGCGCTGCAGTTTCTGAGGTCCTGAGTTCAATTCCCAGCACCGCAAAAATGGGAGAAGGGCCTGGCAATCCACTCCCAAGGCAATCCCAAAACAATCAGCTATTGAAAACCCTATGAAGGTCGCTATGAGTCGGACCGACTTGACGGCACCTAACAACAACAACAACAACAAAGACTCTTGTAGGTGAACAGAAATGTAATGAACATGCTTGCACTCACATTTGACTACATATTTTAGGATAAATTTCAAGAAAGTAGTTATTCTTTCATGTTATTAAAAATTAATGTTATTTACTTAAAATCGATTACCTATTAATAAAATACCTTTTATATGAGGTATAGGAAAACATATGAGGTGTTTCTTACTAGTAATAGCACATAAACTACACAAGGGCAGAGATTTGGGTCTATTTTGTTCACAGTTTTATCCCAAATTTACAGAATTATGTGAATGAAAAAATATTTTCAGTAAATGAAATAAACAAACAAGATGGTGTGAGTACTCAGTATAAATGAAGTCAATGAGATGACTGTGAAGACCTCTGCTAACCATACAGAAATGTACTGAGAAAAAAGTAAACTAGTGTTTTTTAAAGGAGTTATTACATCTTAATTACTTGAGGATTGATAATTCCTTTTTTTTTTTTTTTTTTTTTTTTTTTTGTGGTACCGGGGTTTGAACCCAGGGCCTTGCGCCTGCATGCTCTGCAAGTGCTGGACCACTGAGCTGCACCCTCAGCCCATTTTTTAACTTTTCTGAGACAGGGTCTCACTAAGTTACACAGACTGCCACTGGTCTCAAACTTGCGATCCTCCTGACTCCACCTCCCAAGCCGCTGGGATTACAGGCATGCACCACCACGCCCAGCAGGATTGATAATTCTTAAAGCATAGATTTAAATATCAATAGAGGTATATAGCTACATAGTTAGCATATATGACATATGCTGTTGTTGTTAGGTGCCACTGAGTTGGTATCCGACTCATAGAGACTGTGTAAAACAGGTGAAACACTATTGTCAGTGCTTCTCTGCCGTTCATAGGGTTTTCAATGGCTGATCAATTTGGGGAGTGGGTTGCCAGGTCTGTCTCCCAAGCCTACATCACTTGGTGTTCCCAGGTGGTCTCCCATCCAAGTACTAACCAGGCCTGACCCTGCTTAGCTTCCGAGATCTGACAGGATAGGATGCCACAGGGCTATGACTGCAGGCACTATATGGCATATGGTTGGTTTAAAATGCTCATAAAATGATGTGCTCAAGGCATTAGCTTTGGCTTTTGAACTGCACAGCTAAGTAGAAGAGGGCCCCTTTCCTTTGGGAGAAAAACATAATTGTTTCATAATAATTTTTATTTATTTATTACCTTTTGTGCAGTTCCGTGGATCGAACTCAGGGCCTCATACATGATGGGTAAGCACACTACCACTCAGCTACATGCCCAGTCAGGAATGGAAAAAAAAAAGAGAGAGAGATTTGTTTAATATCTGGTGGTATTTATTTATTCATTTATTTAGAGACAGAGTCTGGCCTGGAGCTCATGATCCTCTTGCCTTCACCTGTGGAGTGCTGGGATTCTAGGCCTGGGCTACAGCACCTGGCCTTCATATTTGCTTATGTTTTTTCTTTCTTCTCAGATCTCCAAAGGATCATAAGGAAGTTATGGTATTTTAAAACCCTGGAAAAAGAACTAAGCATATATGTGAAAAAATCAAGAATAAATCTTTACTCATGGAAATTGCTATATGCACGTATCTATGTATACATATGTATTTTTCTGCAGTTCTGTAATAGAATGCCACTTTTAAAAAGACTAAAGGCAGCATACTGTCTTGAATTCATTGTTCATCCCTCTGGAAAAGTAAACTCATATATTAATGTCCTAATAAATTTTTAGCACATATTTTATGAGAAAGGTGAAATATCATAACAGTTTTGACAGTGGATCAATAAGATAGGCATTTAGTTTTACTACTTTCCGGGTTATTAAGCTGTTGAGTGAAAGCAATATAGCTAGTTAAAAGAGGTATCCATTTAATAAAAGGCATGTAGAATGCTAATTGGTCTTTAAGATATAAGCCGTATTCCTACTTGCCCTGTCTGATTTCCTTAGCTTGACATTTAAAAAATTAAGTTCCAAAGTTCTCAGGCATCTTTTTCCTTCCTTTATTGATCTTCTTTTAAATCTGTCACCGACCAACATTTAAGCCGAATGTGTAAATCATACAAAGTTATAAAGCTAAAAGAGTGATATAACAAGTAATAAGATAAACCTGTGAGCATCAGATTATCACCCTCCTGTTTGAGGGAGTTGTGTTGTACTGTGAGGCCTATACCAGGAATTCTTACCTTGTAGCATTTTATCACAAGGCATATTGTTGTAGGAATTGAGTGTTCTATTTCTTTTGGATTTTTTTTTTTTTTTTTTGAGACATGAAGCCCCAGGCTGCCCTCAGACTGGCCATCTTCTTGCTTCAGACTTCTGAGTGCTGCTCTCAGGGTTCAGTGTGCCGCTCTCAGGGTTCAGTGTGCCATTCCCTGCCTCCCACGGATGCTGCCTAGGGGATTATACTGACATCTTCTATACAGCCTTCCAACTGACCAAAAAGTATTTTAGACGTCATTCAGGGTTTTACACTTTAATCCTGTTCATGATAACATCACCTATGGCTCAGTGGAAGATTGTTGCCTTCCAGGTTGTTTCCTGATCCCTCACACTCGGGACCCCTTGTAGTCACTGCAGTAAAACTCTGATTGCTTCCACAGAGGAACAGATCTACCTCAGGTTCTGCCCAACTGTTTTGAGATAGGTTAGTAGTCTTGGCAGGAGTGAGGGATAGCTTGTGTCTGTATAATGTACACCCCATATAATTTGTGAAAGTTGCTGTGGGGGATAAAAAGATGTAAGAGACCTACCTCCGACTTTCGGTGGGTGTGCTGGATGGCTTTGGTATGCCATTCCAGGTTCACTCCATGTTCTTCTTCAGCCACTTGTCTGCTCTAGGAATTGAGGCAGGATAGAAAGACAGGGAAATTTGGGGGACACGGAAAGGGAAAGAGCTTTCACCGCAGGATCTGGATTGAATTTCACCAGCTGAGAATCAAGAACTTGGACACAACTACCAAGAAAACTGCTGTGAGGACTACCTGCATAGAGATATTATTTTTGAGAGACATTTTAAATAATACAAGTGTTAAACAATAGTAAAAAACTATGCTTAGGGTAAAGATACATGAAACCTCTGAATTTAACCTAATCTCACATGGGATTAGGGGCCATGTGTATGCCCAGACAACTCCCTTGTGACACTTTTCTGTAAGCCCATCTTAGTGACACCTCCCTAAGCCCACCTTGTAAAGCCAAGTGTGTTTGTGTGTGTGTATATATCTCTATCTATAGTTAGAACATCTAAGGGCTTCTCTCTCTTAAGAGGCCTGTATTACTGTCTTAAATATGTACTATTGAACTAGCATTGTTTCACTCTCTGACTCATCCTGAAAATCCTTTCTGCGAGGAAGCCAAGGACTCGATTTAACCTGAGTAGAGGCCCCACCTAGAGGAACTCCTCAGTCTTCATGGCAATGCTGAGCTGCATCTCTGTGCTGCACCACCACTGACAGATTGAGGTCTTGTGGCTCCTGATTTCTGGTTAGGACCAGCCAATGTGTTGTTCTGGCAAGAAATGAGTGGGAGAGAGAATGAAGTCAAGGTATTTATGGCCCTGGTGTCCTCCCTGGGAGGTTACTTTAAACTGGTTGTTAGAGAAGGTCACAGCAAGGAAGACAGGGAGGGGGCCACAACCAGGATGGGGAGAGGAGTTAGATGAGTTAAGAAAGGTAAAGACAAGTGGTTGGGGATAGTACCTGTAGACTATGTGGCAATTGTAAGCCACTGAATGCATTGGCTTTTACTGTGAGTGAGAGGGTTTTAATGGAGAGGAATCAATAATTTGGCTGACATTTTAGCAGGATGCCTCTGGCCACCATATGAAGAATTACCTATAAAGGAGATAGAGAGGAAGCAGGGAGACCTGTTAAGAGACTATTGCAGGATTTCAGACAAAGGATGGTAGTTGGGAACAGTGATAGCATTGATAATGAGGAGACCATTACCATGAAGTTAGAATCAACAGAATTTGCTGATGAAGTTTTGCTGATGAATTTTATGTTTCTTTTTTTTTTCTGATGAATTTTATGAAAAGAGTAAGATAAAGAGACTAAGGATGATTCCATGACTTTTGACTTGAGAATCTGGGTAAGTAATAAGGTGGGGTAATGGTCATAGAAGAGAGTATATAGGAGAAAATTGAAGATTCAATTTTAGACATAATTTTGAAACATCTACTTCACATTCAAATGGAGTTTACATGAGGAATGACCCTGGCTGGAGAAATATATTGTGGCGATATCATAATGAAATATAAACTATTAGACACACTCAGATTACTTGGAAAGCTGGTGACTCTGACAAGAACTACCTTGGTGGAGTTGTAAACATCAAAGCCTACCTGGCATATATTCAAGAGAAAATGGGAGAAGAATTGAAGAAAGCAAACCTAGATGATGATCTTGAGGAATTTTCCTGCCATCAGTATCACTTTACAGGTAGGATCAAAGTATACTTGAACCGCCAGCAATCATTTCCACTTAATGGATGCTCTTATTAGAGAATCAATGATATTTTATTTATTTTTTGTTTATACATTATGTAATTCCACCAGCTAACTAGGTCGTAGAGAGAAAGAATCTGTGTTTTCTTATCTTTCTATTATTGCCAAACAGTGCATGAAATGGTATTTGTTGAATAATAAATACCTTTTTATTAAATGCTTGTCTGAGCCAAAGGGCATCTTATTCTTTAAAGTTCTTAGGAATATCTAAGTGTTCAAGTGGGCATAATTTTCTTTTCTTTTTTTTTATTTTTGAGGTACAGGGGGCTGAACCCAGGGCCTCATACATACATTGCAAGTGTTCTACCATGGAGCTGCACCTTCAGCCGTTATTTTATTTTGTTATCTTGAGTTGTTGTTGTTGTTGTTAGGTGCCATCGAGTTGGTATCCGACCAGAGGCAGACTGGTTTTTGGGAGGGGGTTGCCAGGTCCTTCTCCCAAGCCTATAGCTTCTGGTGTTCCCAAGCGGTCTCCCATCCAGGTACTAGCCAGGCCCGACCCTGCTTAGCTTCCGAGATCTGACGGGATCAGATGACACAGGGCTATAGCTGCAGGACCTATCTTGAGTTAGGGTCTCGCTAAATTACTCAGGCTACCTCTAGCTTCAGACCTGTGATCCTCCTGCCTCTGCCTCCTGAGTCACTGGGATTACAGACATGTGCCACCTGGCCCAACAGTAGAGTGGGCCTAATTTTCATGTGATCACAGCAAAGAACTGTTAAGGCTTAGGGGAAAACTTGTCCATTTTCTTTATAAATGCTACTAGTCACAGATGGGGAAGAGAATAAAAAATTTTAAAAAATTAAAAAATAACAACACACACACACACACCACAAAAGAAAAAAAAAAAAAAAGAAGAAGAAATCCCAGATGAGAAATAGGTAATGGTATTTTAAAAGAATTATATGCTTTTGCATCAAAATAAGGGAACAGAAAAATAGTTGGATGAATTTAGAAAGTAAACAGAGCTGCTGTATCATATTATCTTTTTAAAAGATAAAGCAAATAGTTCTTGAGATTAAGTATTTAACTGATATATTTAACCAATTTCTATTTTTTTTTCAGTACTAGGAAGATAAACTTGGGGCCTTATGCATGCTAAACAAGCATTCCACTACCGAGCTATATCTCCAAACCTCTTTTTTATATTTTATTTTTGAGACAAAGCCTGTTAAGTTGTACAAGCTTCTGGCTTTGAATTCATGGTCCTCCTTCCTCAGCCTTCTGAGTCGCTGGGATTACAGGCATGCCCTGAGATGCCAGGTTTACCTATTTCTATCTTGATGCAATATAAGAAAATACTTGGAATCTCAGCACTTGGGTGTCTGAGCCAGGAGGAGGATGGAGAGTTTGAGGCCAGCCTGGGATTACATAATGAGATGCTGTCTCTAGAAAAAGAAAAGAAAAGACAAGAAAATGCTTATAAATTATCACTTATACTTCTGATTCATTTAATCAAAGGTTTATAGTTTTATAACATAATAGCTGAGTTGTGTTCCTATTACTCTGAGGAATGTAGAAAAATGGTAATAATTGTTAGAAGGGAAGGCCAAGCATGGTGGCTTATGCCTGCAATCCCAGTGGCTCAGGAGGTGGAGGCAGGAGGATCACATGTTTGAGGCCAGAAGCAGCCTACATAACTTTGCAAGTCCCTGTCTCAAGTTAGAAATTAAAAATGGCCTGGGGTGCAGCTCAGTAGAGTAGAGCACTTGCAAAGTATGTGCTATGTCCTGGGTTCAACCCTCAAGTATTGCAAAAAACAAACAAACAAGCAAACAAAAACAAAACAAAATAAAGCTACTAGAAGAGAGATCCAAATGAGACTATGTTAGGGTGAATAGAGAACACTTAGGATACCCAAAAATTGGAATGAGGGGAATAGCAAGACATTACAAAGCCAAAAAAATAATAGCATTGCTATAATATATGTGCTGTTGTTGTTGTTAGGTGCCGTCCAGTCGGTATCCAACTCATAGCAACCCTCATAGGGTTTTCAATGGCTGACTGTTTCAGGATTGCCTTGGGAGTGGTTTGCCAGGTCCTTCTCCCATTTTTACGGTGCTGGGAATTGAACTCAGGACCTCAGAGACTGCAGCGCAGCGCTCTACCACCTGAGCTAAATTCCAGCCCTATAATATATGTAGACATGTATAACAGAAAATTTTTATTACAACTGTGAGTACTACAATGCTGTGTATTGGACATGCTATGGACTGAAACTCTAATCCTCAGCGTGATTGTATTTGGATATACAGCCATTAGGAGGTAATTGAGGTTAAATATGACCATGAGGGTAGAACCCTAATCCCACTGGTTTGGTGTCCTTTCTTAAAATCAATTTTTTTCTTTTAGGAGACAGTATCTCCCTATGTAGCTCAGGCTGGCCTTGGATTGAATGCTCAATTCTAGTGCCTCAAGCTCCTGAGGGCTGGGATTGCAGGCACATGGCACCATACCAGGTGATTTGGTGTCTTTGTAAGAGGAGAGGGACAGCAGAGAGCAGAGAGCTGTGAGGAGAAGATGAGGAGAAGGCCAGGGAGAGGCTTCATCAGAAACTGAGCACTGCCAGAACCTTAATCTTGGATTTACTGTATTTTTTTTTATATATGTATGTGCTGGAGAATTGAAACCAGGGTCTTGTACATCCTAGGCAAGGGCTCTACCACCAAGCTACGTCCTTGGCTCTTACTCTGGACTTTGTAACCTTCAGAACTGTAAGAAAATAAATTTCTGTTTAAGCCACATAGTCCATGATATTTTGTTAGGAGAATCTAAGTAAACTGAAACAGGAAACAACAATTTAAAATTGAAAAATACAGAACTGTAGTACTAACACATGGAAAACAAAACAAAACAAAACAAAAACAAAACCTAGAGCCCTTGCAATAGAATGTGTATTCGATGCCAGGCACATTTAGTTTTGTTTAATCCTGAGAAGAATTCATTGAGATAGAGATTAAGATTCCCATTTTAGTGAGATTCAGAGAAATTAAATAATTAATTCAAGGTCACTTGAGGCAGGAGGATGTGGAGCCAAGGAAGAAACTTCTTGGAGGACCAGATGGAAACATCAAATAGGTAAGATCTGAAGAACTCTTGTGTATTATAGAGCAGTACCTTTTGTAATATGCTATGAGTTTGCACTTTTAAGAAACTCCCATGTAGTACAGAACCTACTGGTCTAGGAACCACTCTTGAAGTGGCAAGAGAGCCGAGAGCAGCAGCATCTGTTTTATTGAATGTCTCTGCTCATCATCCCAGAGAGAACGCAGATAAAACTCTGGTTCTTTGTGGACACACATAGTCTAGCTCACTATGGGGTAAGAAAGCAGGGCCCCTTGAAAAGAAAACATGTGTTCCTTTATAGAACAATGCCTTATTAAGCATGATGGTTTAACTAAATTGGATTTTGTGTTTTTTTATAACATCAACTGATTGACACAATTTAAAATTTTACAACTCATGCTTCTATTTTCACAGAGGTCCAGGTTTTAACTCTTTTTATTGGAAATCATCATGATGATCTTATTGTAGAAGCTGTAGAAAAAATAAGATGAATTCCCCAAACAAAAGCATGATACACAATGAAATAGTTTTATATGTTCTGATTAGTCCATCATACAGTTAACTAATGGAAACAGAACTTTGCTACTTTATCTTTCTTAATCCCTATATATCACATCTGCCTGCAACTATGCCATACTGGCATCAGATCCCATCAGATCTCAAAGCTAAGCAGGGTTGGGCCTAGTTAGTACTTAGATGAGATACTACCTGGGAATGCCTGCAGCCGTAGCTCTGTGGCATCCGATCCCATCAGATCTCAGAAGCTAAGCAGGGTCCGGCCTGGTTAGTACCTGGATGGGAGACCGCCTGGGAACACCAGAAGCTGTAGGCTTGGGAGAAGGACCTGGCAAACCCCTCCCAAAAATCAATCTGCCATTGAAAACCCAATGAACAGCAGAGAAGCACTGACAATAGTGTTTCCCCTGTTGTACAGAGGGTCGCTATGAGT
>VMDO01012157.1:38136-63652 GCA_007922755.1 Pedetes capensis | reverse complement strand
TTCAAGTTGTAAAAAATGTATAACCATATGCAAAAACCAATCTAATCTTATCATTTGAATATATAATATTTCCCCCCTGTTACATTTTTGTGTATAATAAATGTGAATTCTTTTATACATGGTGTATCTCATCTCAGTCATGAGTTTTTATTTGACAAAACTGATTCAATATGCATTAAGAAGAATTCAAAATTCTTTCATTATGATTCACTGTATTAATACGTGTTTATCACTATCCTGTGCATGTTCACATAATTCATCATTGATTAGTAACAGTGGTTCAAATAACCCAATTTTTAATTCTCATTGATACAAATATATAGGAACTACGTTCCCTTAGAGACTAAAGGTCCTGTATCTATGCAAATGATTTCTTTCAAATAACTCATATTGCAAATTTGCATTTTTTGGTTTTTATGTAAAATTATTTTCTCATATTTAGAACTTGGAAATTCAATTCAGCTTTTCTTAGTAAAGTAATTGGTTTTGTGTCATTTTCAAATTGGAAATTTTGTTTACCGCATCTTACTCTTTATCATCTACCACAGCTATTCAATTACTAAGTTTTTTATTTCTATTTCCTTACCTTATATCTATCTTTTCTTCCTGATGCATCTCCACTGACATGGTGTATAACATATGTATTAACTTTATCCTATCTATTTAATGGGGCTGGGATTTAGTTCAGTTGGTAGAGTGCTGCTCTGCAGTCTCTGAGGTCCCGAGTTTGATTCCCAGTACCGCAAAAATGGGAAAAGGGCGTGGCAACCCATTCCCAAGGCAATCCCCAAAACAATCTGCCATTGAAAACCCTATGAGGGTCACTACTATGAATAGGACACGACTTGACAGCACCTAGCAACAACAACACCTATTTAATGGCTTATTAATTGGGCTAGGTGTATTTGGATCAAGTTATGACTTTAATTATTATCTTTTTATAATTCAAATCTGATCACATACTATTCTTAAATGTTTTTGATGATTATACATCCATATGAGAAATACTTTACATTCCTAACTGGCAAAAATCATCTTAACCATACTTCATTATGATTTTGCACCCCAACCATCTGTACCTGCCTTTATCAATTCCTTACTTCTGCAAAACTAATATTTCAGAAGTCCTTTGATAAAATACAATATTTTAAATATGCAATAGCATTTAAATATGCTACTCTCTAAGTATATTCTGTTTTCTTTAGTGAAGTTCATATTTACATCATCAGAGACTTGTACTTCATTTAAATTATGACATTTTCTCATATTATTTTATACATGAGTAAGTTTTAGTTCATAGTTATATAGATATCCTTATTTCCAAGTGTCTCAGAAATGCATTGATAATGTCTTCTGTTTTAATTTTTTTTCTTGTTGGTTGCATTTCAGATTATATTTTTCAACAAAGAATTATATGCAAGTTGCCAAAACTATAGCATATTAAACTGTTTCTAGTGTGTAATGTAACAAAATTTGTACCAGATAGGGACAAGAGTTTTCAATTGTTTCTGTTGAGGAATATTTGATGGTTACATTCAAACTTCTAAATTATATTTATACCATCATTTTTTTAAATTTAGCAGCTTTAGACATTATCTGTTGACACTTGCTGAAAACGGTGGGAATCACAGCACACTGTGCACTTTATCTTTCTCGTTCCTTCCATCATCATAAGTTGAATTTCTATTTTGTACAGAAATGTACTTCCTCAAAAGTTCTTAAAATTGATTTGATGCATAACAGCTTATTTGTGATATAATAAATTATTAGAACATAAAGGCATAGATACATCTAATTATCTATAATACTATGTTATACATCATTAAATGAAAATATTAAGTTGTTTTAATGTTGGCCTCTAAGAATTCCTAGTCTATAACACATTTATATAGTGATAGTAGTAAAAATAAGAAATGTATAATATGTAGGCTACATGAATTATGAGACCATACAGATTAGTGTTTCTTTATGAACCTATAGAATTTATAATTTTAGGTATTGTTTTCATTTATAACTGACTTCTCTAAAAGATAAGGAAAGGTCTATTGAAAAGGTGATTGTTCCAATGCTTTTGTCTTATTGAAAATTTGTTTTCTATCCCCCAAATTAGTATAATTTTGATGAATTTTGGTTTTTAACTCATTGGGTTTTTTTTTCATTTTAGATGTCAAAAATGTGTCTGAATTCTAAAATAGTGAAATGTGAAAAAAATTGAAGTTATACTTCCAGTTATTTTTATTCAGCTTACTAAATACATTCTTATTTTCATGTTCTCCATCATTTCCCTATCTTTGCTTCATGTGACCAATTGTGAATGGCACCCTAGTTATGAATTGTGGTTAGAAAAAAAATTATATATCCTGTTGCTCATACAATAATTCAACTTCCCACATTTAATGATCACAAATATAACTATTGTTCAAAAACTATTTTCTCTCTTCCTGTCCTCCTCTCATTCTTTCCCTTTCTCTCTCTCTCTTTCTCTGTCTTTCTCTCCCTCCTTCCCTGCTTCTCTCCTTCCCTCTCCATTTTTCTCCCTTCCTTTCTTTCTTTGTGTAACTTCAACCCTCCATATTGACACTTCAACCTTCCATATTGAAAATACATTTTGTAAAATTATCTGTTAGATATTTAAACTTTTAATTTGTATTTCATTCCAAATGATCACATTTGGAACATATTGTAAATTACTGATATATTTATTTTTACAATAGAAGTTCAGTTAAAAATATTATAATTGAAGCTCTAGTGGAAGATAAGGTTATGCTAACAGCTTCATTTTGAAAGCTGGCCTTCTCTTTTGCACAGCATAATTACAGCTTTTAAATGTATTTTGCTCCTGGCAATGCCAACTTTTACCTATCATTTCAGATTAAAAATCATCTGTCCCTCGTGTGTGTGTGTGTGCACATATTACTTGATCAGGATGAGAAATGTGGTTTCACTTATTCATATATATGATTTGATTATTTTATCTTTCTTGAATAGTTTTGTTGGTAATTCTAGGAGATATGAAACTTAATGAAATAAACTTTCCATTTATTTTATATATTCCTATGTAAATGCATTTCAGATCTGGATCATCCCTTTTTTTCTTTTGATAATTAAATGGGTTGTTGTTGCTGTTAGGTGTTGTTGAGTCGGTATCCAACTCATAGCGACCCTCATAGGGTTTTCAATGGCTGACTGTTTCGGGATTGCTTTGGGAGTGGATTGCCAGGTCCTTCTCCTAATTAAATGGGTAGATGGTTTTTAATAAATACATTCACACAACAATAATATATGAGTGTGTGTTAGAATACATTTTGCTTTACAGAAAATTATCTCCTTCTCCCAAATAATGTATAGATGACTTCTCTCATCATCATAAGCATGTTAAGAAGTGACAGTAAGATGAGAAACTTAATCAATTGCTTATTCCATTATCCTAAATAACATATGAAAATAGTTTTGATTTTAAGTATCTGCTCAGATCTGTTTAAGAACACTGGAAAAAAAAAGTAGCAAATGTCAATATGTTACTTAAACAAAGCTAATCTTTTATCTAAAAATGTTTAAATTTAGGTGATGTATTCATGGATAAATCTAAATTAATATGAAAAATGGACCACATGAAACAAATTTTAAGTAAACATAAATCTTTAATTCTGCCATTAGTTAAAAATGATGCTGCTTATAGTAAAGCTTCATTTTAGTGTAAACATCCTCTTTAGTGCTCCCCATTGTCAAAGGGATTAAAATCACCTCCTTTGCTTTCTCATAGGCAAAAGAAAAGTCAGGCGCCGTGGCACATGCCTGTAATCCCACCAACTCAAGCTGCAGAAGCAGGATCTCAAGTTAGAGATCAGAAGCAATCTGAGCAATTTACCAAGACCCTCTCACAAAAAGTAAAAGAAAAAAAAATGGTCCATTGGTGCAGCTCAGTGGTCCAGCACTTGCAAAGCATGCAAGCGTGAGGTGCTGAATTCAACCCCCAGTACTGCAAAGAAAAACAAAAACAAAAACAAAAACAAAAAAAAAAAGAAAAAAAAAGGAAAGAAATACAAAGAAAAAAAATTTATTCAGATGGCAGATGGTCCATATTATCAATGTAGAATCTTCTAAAAATGTAATCATCTAAATATAATTATTTTTAATACTTCTGATTTCTTTTACCTATCTCTCTAGGTGCCATCTTAGAATTCTTACTAAAGTAGAATCCTTGTCTTCACATGTCCTTTCTGGTATCACTCATTCACTATGTCATCCTTCATAGTTTTCATCTGATACATAAAATAACATGTAAAGATGTGTTTTCTTGATCAATCTTAAAACTATAATGAATTACTTAAAAAAAAAAAATCCCTAGCACAGAGTTGAGTAATGAGATGTGAGTTACCTAAGGACAACTTTGATGGAGAAATTTCTCTTAAAGCAGACAGCAGTCTTTTCCAATCCCCATTCAAATGATTTGAAATATGTCAAACCCACTCACATTTATGCTGATTAATGCCACTTACTTGATAGATAGCTCCAACAGATATTGAGATATATCAATCAGAATGATTTTTGACAAATTAGTACCAGTATAAAGTAATTTTATTATATACACTGTAGAATTTTACAAAAGATATTTTAAGTCATTATAATAGTTTATATAATAATATGTAAATGCCACAAGAAATAACAAAATTACTCCACTTGGTCACTTTCTGTTAAAAGAAGAAAATAGAATATAAATTGATTTTGTCTTTCAGGATAAAAATATATTTTTAAAAAATTGTTCAATCTTTAAAGATTAAAATTTCTTAGTGTTTTTTTCTTTGACTTTCCATAGTTCAGAACTATGAGACACTAATTTATGTTGTATATAAGCTACTTATTCTATGTTACCAGCAACCATACCACCCTGGCGTTCTATCCAGTCTGATCTCACAAGCTAAGCAGAGTTAGTTTTCACATGTGAGACTGCCTGGGAATATCAGGTGCTGTAGGCTAGGAAGAAGGATCTGACAATCTACTCCCAAAACAATCTGCCATTGAATATCCTATGAATAGCAGAGGAGCACTGACAGTAGTGCCGGGCATAGCACAGCATCCAATAGTGTTTTCTTCTGTTGTACATAGGCTGACTATGAGTCCGACTGGACTCAATGGCACCAAACATCAACAACAAAGTCTATGTTATTTCAGACAGAGACTAAAACAGACTAAGACACAGGACACAATGTTATGTTCATCATAGAAAATGTCTCTGTGGGATCTTAGAAGAATGCAACCAGAAGTGTTCCTTTCTGGTGCAAACCTTTCTGGTGATTTTCTTCACAAGAGCATTATTCTATCAAATCAAGGATATTATACAATAAAAATGCATTCTGATTTCATAAATGTTAAAGTGTAAATAAATGCACATATTAGGAATGATTACACAAGATAGAGTGATAATACAAAATTGCACCTACAGAACAAATGAACAATGTCCAGCAATAAAAAATTTATTTTATTTAATGTGGCAAAATAGCTTAGGCAGTATATTTTTATTGTGCAATGTAGACTCTCCCCTCAAAATTCACTGTCTACATAACCATTTGAGATTTTTTAAAAGATTATGAAAGTTTTCAATACAAGATATATATATATATATATATATATATATATATATATATATATATATATATAAATTTAAATGATAAAGTGTTAAAAACAATTTTAGTGAGCACACCCTCAGCTTTCTCACTTTTGAAGAAAATGTGATGCCTTTAGTGAGTACGCAGGCTGGGATTTAGCTCAGTTGATACAGTGCCTCTTTGCCCACACCGTCCGCTAAGCAAGACCTTCTCGCCCATTCCTGCCCGGACCACCAATGAGGAGACACCTCTTCTGCTCTTCTGCCCCAGACCTTGTGTGAGGAAAGAATGCTCTCCCGTTGCAATCATCAACAAGGAAAGAACCTGCTCTCCATCTGAACACCAACGAAGCAACAGCTGTCTCCTCGTGACCACCTAGACGACAAACACAGGTGTTTGCCCCTGGAAGGCAAAAGCGCCTGAGGCTTTTCCTTTCTCCCATCTCCTCCAGGGGTCCCGAGGGCCTCAGGAGTCTGTGCCCCTCACCCGAGGGTCCCGAGTGAATTGTGTTTAGTATCTGTGTGTGTGGCGGTGCCGCCTGGCTGAACCTCCAGACTGGACAGGGAGGCGTGTGCCCCACATAGAGTTGGTAGAGCACGGTCCTGCAGTCTCTGAGGTCCCCAGTTAAGTTCCTAGCACCACAAAAAAAGGTAGAAGGACATGGCAATCCACTCCTGAGGCAATCTTGAAATAATTAGTCATTAAAAACCCCATGAGGGTCACTATGAGTCAGACACGACTTGATAGCACCTAACAACAACAACAATTGTAAGTACCGTTATATTAAATATAGCCTGATTCTTTAGGTAGAAAAATACATTTATTATCATTGATTGAACTCTTCAATTTACTCCTACTTTTAAAATTTTTCATATAAGAAGAAAACCAAGGCAATCTCAGTGGTATGTGGGAAGAGGCAGAAGAATCTCAAATTCAAGGCCAGGTTCAACCAGCATACATTGTGACCAGTCTTGTGAAAAGATAAAAAGTGAAAAACAGACTGGGAGGGTAGCTCCGTGATAGAGCACTTGTAAAATATGTACAAGGCCCTGGATTCAGATGCCAGTACTGCAAATAAATAAGTAAATGATAAAAAAGGCAAATAATACAATCTTCTGATATGAAAGATATGTATCATTTGATGTGTTAGTTTCAGTTAATATGAATAATAGATGAGATTTCTGGTTTTGAAAATATAGTTTACAAAGCAACTTCCTATAATTTGTTATTTTCTTACAAAACATATATTGTCAAAAGACACTGGATTGTAGCTCAGTTTTACTTGAATAATTAGGATAATTATTAGTAAATAATTTAATCAGAATGTTTCTCAACATTCATTATATATGATTAAGTATATTTTTTAGTGGTTCTCTCCCTCTGAATTTAGAAATAAGTACTGAAGAAGGCTATTCCCATGATACGTGTTTGGCTTAAAAATTGTCCAGTTAGCCTTGTCAAAGTTTTGTATTAACTGCATAATAGTTTGAGATATGTCACCATTATTTTTTCAGAATTGCAGATCAGTGTGTTAGCTCTCTTGGTCTCTATTCTCTTTCTTACCAATCAGAGGAATTTCTTGTCATAAATCTCTTGCATACCTAATTTCATCACGGTATCTGCCTCTCAGAGGACTTGAAGTAACACAAATATTACATGATTTCATTTGCATGAAATATCCAAAAATAAGCAAATCCTTACACACAGAAAAAAGATTGTGATTTACATGGGCTTGCTAGGGGAAGGAATGGGAAATACTCCACTGCTTAATCAAGACAAGCCTTTCTTTTTGAATAATGAAAGTGTTCTGGAATTGGATAATAGGGATGGTTCCACAACATTGTGAAAGTACTACACGTTATTATAAACAATTTTATGAATATTTTCTCACAGTAGGCATGTACTAAAGTTAAAAGGGAAGGGTTCTTTAAACTATTGTTTTTCATATTGTATGTGGGATCTCATTCCAAATTACATTTCAGTGGTTTATGGCTGCAGAGGATTACAAGATCAAATCATATTGGAGAAACCTAAGTTCAATAAAGTTAAGTAGATGGTTAATTTTAAAACAAGAAAACACAAGTCAAAACTGGAGTGTGTGGTTACCAGTCCATACTTTCAATATTGAATTGTAGAATATAAGTTGTATCATATTTCTTCTGATTGATACAAAAATATAATTTCCTAATCTATACTCATTACTTTGATTTTTATGTTATGATATTTGTATAAGTGACTAAAGGGTCAAATAGCTACTTTAATACTTAGTAACATATTTTCATTAAATGCAAATAGATTTAATACAACAGTGTGAATTGATTACATTATGTGGAATCGCTGTATGAATGTTTTAAAAATGAATGGCAGGCTATGTTCCCTATTCATTGTTACTTCATGATGGAGTTTTGTAGTGATTCCTCAAGAGGCCCTATACACTAACAATCAAGTCCCAGTCCCATATGGCATGAAGGGCAAGAAAGTTTCTGAACATTTATCACAAAAAGAAATTTTGTCTAATAGTTGATTCTACCATTTAGTATGTTTGAGAACACTTAAGCATAGTAACATACACACAATGGGCAATGGGTTTCTTTGAGTTCCACAATCGATAGGAACTAAATTGTTCTGTTTCAAAACTCAACAGTAGATAGGATGAGAAAATGAAGAAAGAAAGGTTTGTGATGCTTCAAGCTCCAATTAAATGAACAACAATATTCAGAAGATATAAAAACATTAATTTTTTATCCACTTCTTATAGTTGATTAGAAATTCTTAAAGACATTCTATTTGAACTAAATGTTGAGGAAAATGGAAATATGTATTGTAGGTACTGAAAGTTTTGGTAACATTGGGATTGTTACTTTCTTTTTGTTGTTGTTGTTGTTGTTGTAGTCGGGGTTGAATCCAGGGCCTAGCACTTGCATGCTTTGCAAGTGGTGGACCACTGACATGCACCCCCAGCCCCCCCTTTTTTTTTTTACTTTTTGTGACAGGGTCTCCCTAAGTTACATAATTATGTAGACTGCCTCTGGTCTCAAACTTGCAATCTTCCTGCCTCTGCCTCCTGAGCCACTGGGATTACAGGCGTGCACCACCACGCCAGGCTGGGATTGTTACTTTCAACATGTAAAATGCATTTGTACTGAAAGCAGGGTAGATTTATCGTTATGGAAAGGAGCATAAATAAAAATGATAATTTTAAAAAGGTAGAGTTGATTTAAATTAAAAATGACTAGACAGAGGTAAAGTATCAAAGGATAATTTTGTTAATGTAAAATATTGATTGTGTGAATATAAAATAAGAGCAGCAAACAAGTCACTAAATTGAATTATTATTCATTTATTCTAACAACTATATGAAAATATATCAACAATGCTACACTCCATAAAAGCATCCTAGATGCTGAGATCTCCTTCTTTTCCAGTGTAAAAATGTAGTTTTTTAGACAAATTTTGAGAGGAGAAATCTGAGCTTTCATTGAAATTTTCAGTTATGACAGTTTTCAGAAGGTGGAATAGCTTCCTATTGCTCACTTGTGAAACATGAATACTTCAAGTCCATGGCTGTCAGCAGACTATTGCTTACCTGTCAGACAGTAGAGAAGGAGAGAGTAGTTAAGACCATCTAGGATGGTGAAGTTATACAGATTTGGTTCCCTAAAATAATAGTTGCTTTTGAAGAAATTTCTTAAAGCTTCCTTCTTCAAATAAAATGTTACTTTGAGGGGTTGTTGAGAATTGATGTTGAAAATTGTCCGTGTAGCACAACAAATTAAGAAGTCTATGTATATGAATTATAATTCACATATTTCTAATAAAATATTTAGATATGGATTTAGCCTTCAAGAGTTTTGATTATTCCAAGCACTGTGGTACATGCTAGTGATCCCAGCATCTGCAGAGGCTGAGGCAGGAGAATTGTGAGTTCTAGGCCAGAGGTAGTCTGCAGCAATTGGTGAAACTCTGTCTTAAAATTGTAAAAATAATAATTAAAAGAGACCTTAAATGCAGCTCAATATTCTAGGGCTTGTTAGCATGTGCAAGGCTCTGGGGTCAAATCTCCAGTATTGAACAACAACAACAACAACAACAACAAACAAACAACAAAAAAAAACAGATGATTTTGCCAGGAATATCACTCTTAAATGTCTAGAGAGTTTGAACTGAAAGTTACTCCAAGAGATTTAAATGTGCTAAAGTTTTTGTAATGGTTGGTAAATTTTGCTGATTACATATATCAGTCTGTAATAGGAAAATATGACAGATTTTTTTCCAAAAGTGAAAGAGGAACCACTTTAAGAATCTATCACTTCATAGTCATGCCAAACCTGAATGCTATGGCTATTGTGATGGGAGAGCACCATTAGGAGCCGCAGATATTCCACATTTGAAAGAAAATTGACTGCTTAAATATTGCGTTGTCATACACTATGGAGAAAAAAATGAGGAAGAGAGAAAGAAATAAAAGAACACAGGATCACTGTAGATAGAGCTGTGTTGAAAAAAATCATTCTATAAAAAAGATCAAAGGTAAGGACAAATGCTGAGTATCAGGATGAGAGATGAAAGGAAAAATAAACACAATCTAGAACTGAAATTCGGAGAGGAATAGAACCTTTATCAGGAATCGAAACAAGTACATGGAAAGAAAACGCATGGAGGAGTTTTAGATGGACTGCACCTAATTCTTTTTGTTTTAGTCTTGTTTTTATTTTAAGGTCAAGTTTGGTACCTTCCTATTTGTACTGAGATGTAAAATATAAGAAGTATCTCAAAGCCCAAACTATTCCTGTCATCATTATCACAAGATGAGTTATTTTGGCAGCCCTGGGTACTCATCCAATCGCCATGATTGGAAATTTTAGCATAGACTTAACAAATTTTGGGCACTGTGATTTTTTCACCCTATTCCTTTCTATACGAGTTGGTTATAATGATGTAAGTATTACATAAGCTTGGGGAAATATTTTCTTTTTATTCTGGAGAAATGAAATTCTTGCTTGCTAAAATTTCATTTTTCAACTCTGGGTTACTATGGCAATTTTATATCTTCTTACAGTTTCCAACTTAATTTTAGTTTAAAATTGACATGAAGTAATTTAAAGAAGGATTTTAAAAGTAATTACATGAGAAAAATTGTTTTGAATTTTACAAACTTTTAAGGTTCATGTAAAGTGTATATAAGGGGTAACAGTTAATAGTTATTTTTAGTATTCAAATGAATGTTTTTTTCTTATTTTCAAATACTTTTTCACTTCTCAAATTTTTCTTTTATGTGTATTTAATAGAGGTTATCTAAGGATACTACTATCATGGGAACATTAAATATATATTTACTAAAACAATTATATATCAATACTACTCTTTAAAAGTTATCTCACTATATTATCCTCCCTTTTAGGAAGTTAACACTTTCCATGCAATTTTCTTCTTTATATTGAGAGGTAGATGTTCTTGTGAAAAAATATCCATCTGTTGACGTTTTTATTAGTCTATAGTCCTACTTCGGGACAAGGACCTGGCAATCCACTTCCAAGGCAATCCCGAAACAGTCAGCCATTGAAAACCCTATGAGGGTCCCTATGAGTTGGATACCGACTCAACGGTACCTAACAACCACATAATCCTACTTCAATGATCAATAACATATTACCAATATCGAACAACTAACCAGTTTTCAAATCTTATACACATATGCAAATAACCCTCCTGAAGCAAAAAAAAAAAAAAAAAAAAAAAAGCTACTTAAAATTTTCCTAGTATTGCCACAAATTTTTCTTTGAGTTTCAGCAAATTATTATGTGTAAATTAACATGTCAATATATGTGGGATGTATCCGTTAAAAATTTTTAAATTAACTTGAGCACAGAGGCCTCTGCTTGTAATCCCAATGCTTGCAAGATTGTCACATGAAGATCACTATTGCCAGGAAAGCCTAGGTTACCTAGTGAGACCCTATCCCAAAAAATAAAATAAAATAAAATAAAATAAAATAAAATGCTCCATGTGAAGCAATATGACTAAGAAATCACAAGCAAAAATCCGATTTTCCTTTCTTTTTTTCTTCTTCTATTTTGGTACTAGTATACTGAACCTGCAGCAGTAGCCCTTGGCATACAATCCGATCCCTTCAGATCTCGGAAGAAAAGCAGGGTTGGTCCTGGTTAGTACTTGGATGGTAGACAGCCTGGGAACTCCAGGTGCTGTAGGCTTGGGAGACCCAACAACCCATTCACAAAAATCAATCTGCCATTGAAAACCCTATGAACAGCAGAGAAGCACTGACAATAGTGTTTCACATGTTATATGCAAGGTCCCTATGAGTCGGATACTGGACTCAACAGCACCTAACAACAACAACATACTGAACCTAGGGCCCCTCGCATACTTTGCTAGCTCTCAGCCACCGAGTTGTACCCCAAGCCCTTGTTTTAAATTTTGTCTGAGATAGAGTTTCTCTAAGTTATGTAGGTTTTATAGGCTGTCTCTGGGCTGAGACTTGGAAACCTCTTCCTTTCACCTGTGGAGTCACTAGGATAACAGACATGCGCTAAGGTGCCTGGCAAAACTAGAATATTTAACTCATAATTTAACATTTACTTTTCCTTCTGCTGGGGATTTAGGAAATGAATTTGCCAAATCATTATTGTTTTCAAAACATATTAACATGTAATTATAAAAAATGAGAATAGAAGTTTTCTAACTCAAATCAGAATACTGATCATTCTCCTATTCTTCCCTCATGTGTCTGTCAGCTTGCCATATGGTGTAGGTTTGTGTGATGTTGCCATCATGCTGAAAGCTATGCCACTGGTATTTTAGGTACCAGTAGGGCCACTCATGGTAGACAGGTTTCAGTTGAGCTTCTAGACTAAAAGGACTAATGAGAAAGACCCAGAAGTCCACTCCTGAAACAATCAATCATTGAAAACCAATGAGTAGTAGAGAAATACTCTTAGATATAGTTCTGGAAAATGAGACCTCAGTCTGGAAGGCAATCAAAAGATATCTATGGAAGAGTTGCCTCCTCAAAATAGAATCAAAGTTAATGACAGGAATGGAATAAACCCCCTGGGACTTCCATTTGCTGATGAGACAAGACTCAAAATGAGAAGAAACACAGTGACTGCAACAATGGACTCAAACATAGAAAAGGTCACATGTGTGACACAATGTCAGGTAATGAGTTGGACCCACCTCAGTGACACCTTACAACATCAGAAAAAACTACTTTTTCTTGCACATATATATACTACTCTGTTTGTGGGTATCACCAAGGGCTTCTTGGAAAACTGAAAATCTTTTATTTCACCAAGATGGCAGTCCAAGTAGGATTGGTTTTCAATGTATGTTATTGTAAGGATGATGTATTCTAAATCAGTAGTATTTATCAAAACTAGAGTATTATAGATACATATATATGTACACACACAGATAGATAGATTGACAGATAAGTAGATAGATAGATAGATAGATAGATAGATAGATAGATAGATAGATAGATGATATATGTATACTTGTTGTTAGGTGCTGTCCAGTCAATGTCTGACTCATAGTGACCCTATGGACAAGTGAAACAGTATTGTTAGTGCTTCTCAATGCCGGGTTGTTTCTTGGGAGTGGGTTACAGGGTCATTCTCCCAAGCCTAGAGCTCCTGGTTTTCCCAGGCAGTCTCCAATCAAAGTACTAACCAGGACTGACCCTGATTAGTTTCTGAGATCTGATGGGATCAGATGTCACAGTGGTATGACTGCAGTCTATTTGTACAGAGATATACATATAGATTCAGGAATTAGAATGTTTTTCCAGAAAATGACACACAACTAGACCAATACTGGGTTTTAAACAAACTAGAACTTTTTTTTTTCAGTACTGGGGAGTTGAATCCAGGGATCAAATGATTTTTGTAAATACTCAACCACTGAGATGCTCTACTAGCCCATTTTTACTTTACATTTTGAGACAGAGACTTGCTAAATTACACTTGACTCTGGCCTCGAACTTGGGATCCTTTTGACTCTGCTTCTGAGTAATTGGGATACCAGGCATGAGCTACTGCACCCAGACTTATAACTCTTACATAATAGCAGAACTGAGGGGAAGTTATTGCTATTAATTCAAGTCTCAAGTTTTCAGGTGACTCTTTGCTATCTTTGATAGTTTTAAATAGGTCATTACAAATTCATGTCCTCACTTAAGACAAAAATAATTTCTTTTGATCCAGGAATATTTTATCAGGAATATTTTTTTCCATCAACATCTTAGCAGACTTCTATGTACAAATGTAACTTCCTATGGGTTTTAAAAGACAACATCTAGTTAAAAATGGCAATTTACAATATGCTTATCAGTCCTCATAGTGAAGCTGAGAAAAAGGTGACATAATTGACATTCTTAGATATTCATTCATTACTGTCTAACACAGAGACATTGAGAATATTTACACTAAAGTAGATTTTATTGAAGAATATGGCTCTTTTGACTTTGGAAGCAATTTCATTTTTTTCTTCTACTTATATAGTAGTAAGGGCTGGGATTTAGCTGAGTTGGTAGAGCACTGCACTGCAGTCTCTGAGGTCCCGAGTTCAATTCCTAGCACCACAAAAATGGGAGAAGGACCTGGCAATCCACTCCCAAGGCAATCCCAAAACAGTCAGCCATTGAAAACCCTATGAGGGTTGCTATGAGTCGGATACCGACTCGACGCCACACAACAACAACAACAACAACAACAACAACATATAATAGCAAAGATATCATTGGTGACTCTATCTTTATAACTTGAGATTACTGAGATTTCTAAAAATGAGCTTTAAAAATTCAGTATCATCATTTTCTAAGTTATATTATGTATTTCTTAGATTTTAGATAATACAGAGTTTTACTCCTGAAATATAAGCATAAATGTCATTTTTGCATTGAGTACATTAACATTTGTGTTCAGTCTATCTACATTTGGGAAGCATCCTTATATACTGTTTACAAATTATCCGTAGAGAGTTTTGACATAACCTGAAGGTTCCACGTCTCTACAAATCTATTTTTCTTTATAGTTATTTTCCCCTTAGGTTGCTATGCAGCTCTCAAATCTGATAAGTGATAATGTCTCATAGGATATGTATGCCTGAGCCAAGTTTGAACTACTGTTCTGAAGTAAATGATTACCCCTACAGACAACTCCAGATATCAGCCTAGGTCAGTACTTTAAAATTACAATACTTCTTCAGTACAAGATATTCTATAATTCCTTCTCTTAGTCCTTATTTGTCTGATTACTTTGTATTAAATAATGTAACTATGACATGTTTTCCTAAAGAACACACCAACTACATCTTAAATTCAGCAATCCATAATGTTCTAGATAAAATCATATAAACTTAACTTGTGGCAGATTAGAAAAAATAATATTCCAAGAATTGCTTCAGTTGAGAAATAGGCTGAAAGAGACTTGAGGCCATATATTCACCATCAGTCATGGGAAGTAGCATAGAATTAAATGCCAAACAACTTTCCAGTAGTTGATCTAAGCATGACGTGAATTTTTGGGGAATCACAACCAGTGGTCCACATGTGAGGCTCTCTTGGCTCTTGATAATAACAATGAATGGAATAAATGACACTGAACCATTGAGGAGACCTCACTTGCTGGGTCAGTGGGTATGTAGATATGGCTTTTGCAGGGAGGGTATGAAACTGGTGTTCGTTACCTGTGAGAACTTTTAGGTTAATAGTATTTAACAGCATGCAGTACAATAGTAGCAAAAAGCTGCCTTGAAAGATGTACTAGTTGAAAATTTGAATTTCTAATTTGGATAATCAGAATTATTTTATACAACACAAGATTCAATAATGTTTTGTTCTATTTTAGCATAATGGCAAAGTGTTAAGTTTTTTATGCAAAAGAACTCACATTTGCTCAGATTTAATATACATCAACATATATAAACACATCAAGTAGAAAGAGGTTATCTGCTTTACAATTGATTCACCACAGATTCTCAAACTAGTACATGTATGTTTTTTCTATTTTATTTAGATAAATATTTAACAAAAGAATGATGGCCTGCCAGTTGGTGGGTCATAGTGACTAAGGAAATTTGTCAACAATATATGACTAGAAAAAAGTTACATTTCTTATTTTCTGTCTTAATATTTGTTAAATATCTGGTGGGTATGTATAGTTACATATATACTCTCTAATGGAATCCTGAAAAATCCTGGGTATTCTAGAATTGCTATAATCACTTAATAAAGAAGTTGAGGGCCAGAAAATTTAAGGAGTTTGCCAAATGCCATGTAGCTTGTAATAGCAGAGTTGGGCTTCGAGCCTGTGCTCATTAGGTGCCAGAACCAGCAACTATTTTTACTGGTTTCCAGGGAAGTAAGAATCTGAAGCCAAATAAGCATTGACCTCTTGAAAAATAAAAGAACTAAGGAGTCAAATAAGATGAGAAGAAGAAAATATATGTCCTCTCCTCACCTTACCCAATCACATACAAGCAATCAAGCAAATATAGAGTAAAATTCAACTGGTGAAGAAATCAGAACAGGCAATAGTATGCAGCTGAGCTTCAAAAGCATAGCCTCAATGTAAAGCATCTTACCACAATGAATACTTTTTCTTCTCTTACCCTTTTTAAGAACATTAATCTTCCAAGCAGCATGGTGTAAGTTTGTAAACCCAGCTATTCAGGAGACTGAGGCAGGTAGATTGTGACTCTCAGGTCAGAAGCAGCCTGTAAAAATTAGTTAGACACTCTCTCAAAATAAATCTAATAAAGAAGTTGAGAATGGTAGTGCAATAGTGCACTTGCCTAGAATGTGTGAGGTCCTGAGTTACCCAGTCCTGCCACACAACCACACAAACAAACAAACAAATGAATGAATGAAAGAATAAAAGGAATAACCAATCAAGTTTAGCATAATCCTTCATTGTTGAAAATATTGCAATAGACAGGATTATAAATGTGAAGGTGCAGAATAGAAACATTTTCATAATGCTTAGAAAAGCCACAAAATTATATCTAAAGAAACTTAAATATTACTACAAAATTTAAAGTTTATAAATAAAATCATGTATTACAGAACGGTAATAAGAAAAGTAGGGCTAGGATTTAGCTCAGTTGGTAGAGCACTGCACTGTGGTCTCTGAGGTCCTGAGTTCAATTCCCACCACTGCAAAAATGGGAGAAGGATCTGGCAATCCACTACCAAGGCAATCCTGAAACAGTCATCTATTGAAAACTCTATGAGGGTCGCTATGAGTTGGATACCGACTCGAAGGCACCTAACAACAACAGGAAAATTAATACAGTTTAAAAGATACAAGGCAAAGATATATTTATTAATGCTCAATTTGGTTTCATATAAAACCAAAAATAAAGTTAATGATGTGTACTTTCTGTATGTGAAACTCAAAATTTAGCAGTATTTCATTGTTTTTGCCTTTTACTTAATAAAATGAAGATTTTGAGAAGATATGGTATCTGCCCAATATTAGTCAACTAAACATAAACATCTTACATTATAATTAAAAATTTTTATCTGGGTATATTGGCACATGCATGTAATCATAGTGTCTCTAGAGGTGGAGGCAGGTGGATGGTGAGTTTGAGGGCAGAGAAATCCTGTAGAACCTCGTGAGACCCTGACTCAAAATTTAAAATGTATAAAAAATAGATATGGCGTATGGACCAGTGGTAGAGCATTTACAAACATTTTGTGCAAGGCCTTGTATTGTTCAACCCCCAACTACTGCAATAAGGAAAGAGAGGAAGACAGGAAGGAAGGAGGGAAGGAAGGAAGGAAGGAAGGAAGGAAGAAGTAAGTTAAGATGAAGTTCTGAAGTATCTTAACTTCAGTAATCACTTTTAATTATGACTTAATGTTTTAAATTTAGCATGAATAATCCTATATCATGGGCTGGGGTTTAACTCAGTTGGTAGAGTGCTGCTCTGTACTCTCTGAGGCACTAGTTTCTACCTCCAGCACCCCAAGAATGGGAGAAGGTATGGCAACCCACTCTGAAACAATCTCGAAACAACTAGCAATGGAAAACCCTATCTGTGTCACTGTGACTAGGACACAACTCGACGGCACCTGACAATAATCTTATATGATAAATTATTTATTGAACATTAATGGGTTCACAGGCCTGCAGCCATAGCCCTGTGGAATCCGATCCCGTCAGATCTCGGAAGCTAAGCAGGGCCGGGCCTGGTTAGTACCTGGATGGGACACCGCCTGGGAACACCAGGTGCTGCAGGCTTGGGAGAAGGACCTGGCAACGCCCTCCCAAAAATCAATCTGCCATTGAAAACCCTATGCACAGCAGAGAAGCACTGACAATAGTGTTTCCCCTGTTGTACAGAGGGTCGCTATGAGTCGGATACCGACTCGACGGCACCTAACAACAACAACAACAATGGATTCACAAGATTATGTTATCCAAGGGACTCCAGAAAATACGCATAAAAGTTCAACAACGTATTCCTGCTGTCTATAACACATATCTATATAAATACCGAATTTTGACCTATCATTCATTGTTTGCATATCAGCTAGCTTTTGAGATATATCAATAAACATTTTGTAGGATTAAACTAAGGCAGTAGAATATCAAAATATTTCAAGTTTTCTTCTCCGTATTCTTTGGAGGAGGCTGGGATTTAGCTCAGTTGGTAGAGCATGGCTCTGAAGTCTCTGAAGTCGCAGGTTCGATTCCCAGCACCACAAAAATGGGAGAAAGATGTGGCAATCCACGCCCAAGGTAATCCGAAACAATCAGCCTTTGAAAACTCTGTGAGGGTCACTATGAGTCGGACACGACTTGATGACACCTAACAACAACAATTTTTTGGAGAGTTCTCTGAGAGTCCAGGAGAGCAAGAACAAAGTACACTGCTTTCTTCATCATCCTGAAGAATTTCATGAGGAAACATCAGCCTCACCACCAGGATGCTAAAGGCAACTTTGAGGGGAAAAAAAAAAGATAAAACCCATTGCCTAAGAAATATATAAGCTATTCTATCTATATTCTTGTGTGATGATAGAAAAATAAAATTATATATGTATATAGCAGTTTACAATGCCTTCTCTTATGTTATCTAGTTTTATTCTTAAAACTATCCTATAAGAAAATACAGAAAATTATATTTCACATGTTTACATGGCATATCTGCATTCACAAATTACATTATTTAAATAATTAGAAAATTATAGATTTCCTTTTTACTGCTACTACTATTATTACTACTACTACAACTATACTACTATTACTACTACTACTACTATTACTACTACTACTACTACTACTACTACTACTACTACTACTATTGCAGGGCTGAAGTTTAGCTCTGTGGGTAGAGAGGCCCTGGGTTCCATCCCCAGCATTGTAAAAATGGAAAAAATACCTGGCAACCCACTCTCACTGCAAACGATCCCAAAGCAATCAGCCATTGAAAACCCTATGAATAGCAGAGAAGTACTGACATAGTGCCAAGTATGGTACAGTCTCAGGGAGTGTTTTGTTCTATTTTACATAGAGTTGCTCTAAGTCAGACATGACTCAATGGCACCTAACACAGGTCTAGCATTTAGCTCAGTTGGTAGAGCGCTGTGCTGCTATCTCTGAAGACTCGATTAGATCTCCAGCACTGGAAAAACAGGAAAAAGACATGGTAACCCACTGGTTAAACAATCCCAAAACAATCAACCATTGAAAACTGTAAGAGGGTCACGATGAGTGGGACTCAAGTTCATAACAACAACACTAATGAATAGCTTTTAGGGGGGGAAGAGGATGGATTTTAGTTTGATAGTACCATTCTAAGTTGCTAATGCTGTCATATCTAATCTGTATAAGACCACTATTACATATCATAATTATGCCCTTTTAACACATAGGAAAATTGAGGACTAATATTTCTAACTTAACCATCATAATAACTTTAGTAAGAAAGGAATCTTGGTTTCGAACTTAGGCAAGAAGTCCAGTTACATAATTTTTCCTGCAAAATGGGAAAATTAATCCTCTTTCTCATCCCCAAAATGTTTTTAAGAGATAATGCAAGAAAACATTAAAAACTGCAAAATATTCATCTTCAAGATGCTTCTGGTTCTTGAAAAATAGTCTAAATCTGCAGTTTTCTGTTTTTTTATATGTTTATTTATTTATTAAATTTTTGCTGTCTAGCCAGCTGACATCTGCAGCCACACCATCCTGGCCTGTGATCCAACTTGGTCTCAGAAGCTAAGCAAGGTTGGCCTGCTTACTCCTTGGATGGCATACCACCTGGGAATACCAGGTTCTGCAGCCTAGGAAGAAGGATCTGGCAGCCCACTCCCAAAACAATCAGCCATTGAAAACCCTATGAAAAGCAGAGAACTATTGACAATAGTGCCAGGCATAGCACTATCAGGTGTTTCTTTATGTTGTACATAGGATCTCCATGAATCAGACATGACTTGGTGGCACCTAACAGCAACAACAAAACCTGCTGCTGATGCTCTCCAATGCTGTAATCAATATAAGAAACTTCACCTCTCTCTCTCTCTCTCTCTCTCTCTCTCTCTCCCTTCCTCCCTCCCCCCGTCTCTCCTTTATATGTAGGTAGGTGGATAAATAGACACATAGATGATAAGTTTTTGTTGTTAGGTGACGTTGACTCATAGAGACCCCTCTTAGAGTATTCAATGGCTGATTGTTTCAGGACTGTATTCTGGTTGTGGGCTTTTGCATATTTCTCTCATATTTGTGGTGCTGAGGATGGAACCCAGGGCCCCAGAGAGTACAGAGCAGCACTCTACCAACTGAGCTAAAACCCAGCCCAGATATTAGGTAGATATGGTGAACACATGAAATATTTTGAAATGAAATTGAGTAAATCAATATAGGGAACTGGAAGGTATTTATTAAACCACCTACTGGAATCTTTGAGTAAAATTCTTAATTTAAAAATCAATAGTATCATTCTTATTGAAAAAAATACTTTTAAATGTTGTTTGTGCTGTTCTTACATACTAAGAAGGAAATTATGATACATACATACATATATATATATATATATGATGAAATCAGAAAAAGGAAATCTGTCATGCAACTTGAATGAAACTTAAGGACATTATGGCAATTAAATAAAGCCAATTACAAAAGGACAAATGCTGTATGACTCCACTCATTTGAGTTATTTAAGTGGCAAAAATCTTGGAAGCAGAAAGTAGAAAAATGGTTGCAAAGAAATGGAGGGAGTGGAGAAGAAAATTATGTTTAATGGGCATAATGGATTCTCAGCTTTTTAAAATGAAAAGTTTCTCAATCTATGTTACACAACAACATTAATGTATCAAATAGTACAAGCTTGTACACCTAAAAATGTTCAAGGTGGTAAATTCAATGCTGTTTGTTACCAAAATTTAAAAGGTATGGCAAAAACAATGAAAAATAATTATTACACAAAGTAACACATTTGAATGTCCTCAAATTTCCTATAATCTGTATAATCTTGTTGGAAAAAATAATAGTATAGGAAAAATAACAGATTTAATTTATGTATTATAAAATTGGTAAATCAGGTGTGATGGCACATGCCTATAATCCCAGTGACTCGGGATGTAGGCACAAGGATCAAACATTCAAGGCCAGAGAGGCAGCCTGCATTACTCAGGGAGATCCTGTCTGAAGATTAAAAAGTAAACAAAAACTAGAGGCGCAGGTCAGTAGTAGAGTGTTTGCAAAGTATTTGAAGGCCATAGGTTTAGCTCCCAAAACATAAAATAAACAAACAAACAAACAAACAAATAAATAAATTATAGAAGAAATTAATTATAAATCCCTAAAGTCACATTATGGAAGTTATTTATTGATGAAAATAACTGTCTTTCAAGATGTCAAGGATAGCTAACGAGATTGGAATTTGATTAATTTGTACAAAAACATTAAAACAGCAAATTCACTTTCCACAATAGAACACTTTTCCGTCTCTAATAGTTGCATCCAACATGATTTGACGCTTAATATAATAAGTTGACTTGAAATTTATATCTAAGAATAATCAATGAACTCATTTCAAGTAACCTAAATGAAAAAGCATCACATCATAACGTTAAAATAAAAGATTTACAACACATTAGAAAATACATGTTCTATGTGGTAAATATATTTGCGTTCATAACAAAAACAAAAACAAGAAAAAGATCACTTGCATAAGTGAAATGTAGCAAAATAGGTATAGTTGTGCTAAACATCATATATACTATACTCATGCTCACATATTTGAGGTGTCAAAAATATGTACACGTTTTAAGAGATGTGCACCATATTATTTTTTGAAGTTGAAGGGAATTATGGCAGCAATGTATAGTATGATGTTCTGTATTATATTTCTACTATTACATCAGAATAATCACACAACACTTTATTAAAACAGTAAAATGGAAAGTTTTTGTTCCAAGATATGTGCATTTTTTGCAACCTGCTATATATTAAAATTATTGCAATTATCTTTCTGTTTTGCAATCATGAGTGATATTTTAACAACTAAATTATTTAGAAATAATCTGAAATTTTACATATTCAATATTTTAAAACATATTATACATAGTATAAATACCTTATATCATAGAACTGTATATAATATCCTATGATATAATGTACTACAGATGTAGGTCTCTGGGGATCCCATAAAAATGAACCAAAAGTTCGATATCTCAAAAGCACAGACATTTATTGTCTCATAATTTTGGAGACTTGAAACCTGAAATCAAAATATCAGCAAAGCCTGTTCTTTCTGAAGGATGAATTTAGAGGAAAAAATCTGTCCTTCAGACTAGTGACAAGTGTGTCTTTTACCTGTATTTTTAAATATCTCTTCCTTCAGCATGTGTCTGTCCTCAAATTCCCACTTTTGGTAAGGAGACTGAGCATCATGAATTACAATTCCTTATGATGACCTCATTTTAACTTTATTTTTAAAGATCTTATTTCCAAAGAAGGTCAGATTAAGAGGAATTTGTAGCTAGGGCTTCTATTTATCTATTTGGAGGGGAGAACTGAATTCAATTTATTACAATGCTTTACAATGAAAGAACCAAATCCTCGTTCAAGGACTTTCAACATAAAATTTATTTTAAAAGTATCAAGTGGCTCAGGTCCTATTGCTGTACCTGGATAGAAATTACAGATAAGCAAGGAGCTCTTCTAGTGCTGTCAGGCAGTTCCAGTCCCTTGAATGTTCAATGCTTAGGGTCTGGAGGGATGGACCCAGAGACTTGCAGTTCCAACTCCTGAGAGTTAGGAGTTATTGCTTCTGGCTTCTAGTACTCATGGCTCTAGGCACATATGTTCAAGGCTTATTACTCTGGGTTTTAACAATCACTAGCCTTAGTACCTGGGAGCTATTTTAATCCTTGACTTTCAGCAATAGTGGGTGGTAGTGACAGCAGATAGCAGTGAGCAGTAACAGGGACCACTTTCTAGTTTTGCAGCCCTTATACTGGCTTCAGATCCTGGGACCCACAGCCTACAGAGATAAATATTATAGCTCTTGGGCCTTGGCTGTCTGAATTGCTGTTGTTGTTAGGTGCCCTCAAGTCGGTGTCCAACTCATAGCAACCCTACATACAACAAGTGAGACACTATTGTCAGTGCTTCTCTGCTATTCATAGGGTTTTCAATGACGGATTATTTTGGGGAGTGGGTTGCTGGGTCCTTCTCCCAAGACTGCAGCACCTGGTGTTCCCAGGCTGTTTCCATCTATGTACTAACCAGGACTGACCCTGCTTAGCTTCAGAGATCTGATGCCACAGTGGTATGGCTACAGGTATCTGGGTCTCTAGCTCTTTATAAATGGTGGTGTTACAAGTCTCAGACCCTAGATGTCTGAGACTCTTGACCCTTAAGGCTTCCCAGATCTCTGGAACTCTTCCTGTAAAAGGGCCTGAAGTGTCTCATCTTCAGCTTTCTCACAAATCTTCATTCCTTCTGTTCCCCATTGTTTCTTTCCAGGGCACTCTTTAGAATCCTTCAGCTGTCATCTTGTCAGTATTGTCGCTATCACTATTGCCGCTACCTTCATAACTTCTATTCCTTTGCTGCTTCTTCCACCAAACTTTCTTTGTGCTATCAGTTCAACTCCATATGTAATGATAAGAATCAAAATTAGGTGAGCTGGGCGCGGTGGTGCACGCCTGTAATCTCAGCAGCTCCAGGAGGGAGGCAGAGGCAGGAGGATCACAAGTTGGAGACCAGAGGCAGTCTGCATAGTTTAGGGAGACCCTGTCTCAAAAAAAGTAAAAAAAAAAAAAAAAAAAGGATGGGGGTGCAGCTCAGGGTCCAGCACTTGCAAAGCATGCAAGCTCAAGGCCCTGGTTTCAACCCCTAGTACCAGAAAAAAGAAAAAAAAATTAGGCAAGAAAATACCACTTGAGAGAAGACTTTTATTGGGCCTAATGTATAAACTATAGGTGCAGCCCAGAAAGGTGTCTCTTGGATGGCTCACAAAGTGAGCTAAATGCTCCATCTTCTTATAAAGCCAGAAAATGGGTGTGGTATGAATGTTTGTACCAAACACTGCAAATCTTGATGCAAATGAAGGACTATGTACACTGATCATGGCACAAAATGAAGGACCACACTTGCATCAGTTACAGCAATCTCTCATGCATATTGAAGGACTATGTTTGCTCTAATCAAAGGCCATCTCTTGGGCCAACAGAGGAAGCCCTCCCACTCTGGCCTGGAGGAAAATGCCTGCAGGGTAAGCAGAGTCATCCAGAGTTCACTGAGGTTTGTGATGGCAAAACATCTGGCAAAACTGAAACAATAGAGGCTCAGACAGTGCCTTCTGCAGCTGGACGGCATGCAGCTGTGGCTATATTGTAGTTTCCTTAAGTCATGTATGAAGTGTTCTAGGCAGCCTGTGCTGGCATGAGGATAGTCTGGCTGCCTTCTTGGTAGATAGTCTTTCACTCAAGGCAGCCAGAGGACCAGAGTCTAAAGCTGTCTATTAGAGAGTCAAATTGTCCCAATCACCAACATTTTAGCTCATTAAAAAATCATTAAAAGGGGTTCTTATTATAAAAACTTATGAACATCAATAGTATTTTAACAGTATTTAATAATGTTTAACAGTCTCTAATAATGTTTAACTCCTGCCCCAATGCCCCAGGGAGAGGTGGTTCCCTCTCATCTGTCTCATAATTATATAAATAGTTACAGCCACACACTATCCACAATGTCCAAGTAGTTCAGCAATACCTGTTCCTCAGGACATTTCTTCCTCCTCAAACAAGAAGACTCAATGCAGTGATTACAATTCTACTCATAGGAATCTTTTCCTCCAACATTTTGGTTTAGGACCATGCTTATCTGCAGTGGGTAAAAAAAGCATTCTATTCTCTCTATATATCTCTTTTCATAAAAAAGTTCAAACATATTGCATGATTTACATATTATAAAGAATTATATATTTGATGAGTTATGTATTGAAAAGCTTCATGTAACATTTTTGTGTGATACTATCTAGAAGGCTCCAAAAGAACTAAGCCATCAGTACTTGTTATTTTTATTGTATTGATAGTAGCTATTAAAAATGGAGTAAAGTGATGTGTCACTGTGGTTTTGATTTGGATTTCTGTGATTACTAATGATGTTAAACAATTTTTAAAATATATCTGCTTGTCATTTGCATATCTTCTTTTGAGAAATGTCTACTCAAATCTTTTGTCCTTTTTTAAATAAGAGTTTTAAAACATTCTACTTTCTTTGCTATTGAACTGACTCCTTTATATATTTTGGATATTATGCCCATGACAGCTACATACTTCAGCAAATATTTTTTTTTCCATTTTGTAGGTTGCCTCTTCATTCTGTTCATTTTGTGTTTTTTTTTTTTTTTTTTTTTTTTTTTTT
>VMDO01012157.1:0-29890 GCA_007922755.1 Pedetes capensis | reverse complement strand
AATCAACATAGTGAAATAGCATATTAGAACTCCTATCTAACTGTAACTTATTACCCACTTATGTACTTTTTCCTATCCATATCCCTCATTCTCCCTGATCTGTGGTAACCATCATTCTACTCTCAGCTTTTATGGGATCAATTAAAATTCTACATAGGAGTAAGAGCATGTACTATTTTTCTTTCTGTGACTGATTTATTTCACTTAATATAATAATGTCTAGTTCTATACATGTTGACACAAATGATAGGATTGTATTTTTATGTCTTAATAGAATGCCAATATGTGTATTTACAATATTTCCTTTATCCATTCGTCAATTGAATAATTCAATTGTTCCCATATAATAGCTAATGGGTAATAGGGCTGCAATGAATGTGGGAGTGCAGATGTTACTTCAATGGACTGACTTAATTTCCTTTGACAATATATGTAGTATTGAAATTGGTGGATTATATGGAAGTTCTGCTTTTACATTTTAAGAAATTTCCAAACTATTTTCCATAATTGCTATATTAATAATTTTCCATGAAGAGTGTGAGTTTCCCTTATCTCTTCGTCCTCAACAGTCATCTAATTATCCTCACTATTTATTTTCACTAGTTATTTTTTGATTATTTTACAACAGCCATTTTCACTGAGGGGTGATATGTCATTGCAATTTTGATATGCACTTCCTGTTGATTGCTGATATGAGAATTTTTTCATATACCTATTTCCATTTTATATCTTCTTTTAAGAAATGGCTAGATCTATTTCTTATTTTAATGAAGTTTTTTGTACTTCTACTTTGAGGTTGTGGTGTTCCTTATATATTCTGCCTATAAATGCCTTATCATATGTATAGTTCTCAAATATATTCTTATTCTGTAGTTTGTGTCTACATTCTTTTGAATGTTTTCTTTTGCAGAAGCTTCTTAATTTTATATAATCATATTTTTATACTTTTGCTGTTTCATACTATATTTTCTTATAATAATTTCATGTTTTAGGTCTTGCATTTCAGTCCTTAATCCATTTTGACTTGACTTTTAGAATTTATAAGAGCTAATGACCTAATTTCATTATTCTCTGTGTAGATATCTAATTTTCCCAGGATCATTTATTGAAAACACTGTCCTTTTCCCAATGTCTGTTTTTAGCCTCTTTATACAAATTCAATTATTTGCAGATAGTTGGATCTTCTTCTACACTTTCTATTAGTTTCTACTGGTCAGTGTTGTTTTTATGTCAATACCATCCTGTTTTGATTTCTACACCTTTGTAAATTATGTTGAAGTTAGGTAGCTTGCTGTTTCCTGCTTAGTACTTTTTGCTAAGAACGGTTTTGGCTATTCAGGGTATTTATATTTCAATATAAATTATAGGATTGATTTTGCTGGCTCTTTGAAAAATGGAATGGTATTTTGATGAGAATTGCATCGATTATATAAATCATATGTGTAATATGACCAATTCAACAATAATAATTCTTCTAATCATAAAAATGATTGAGCTTTCCATTTTGTGAGTCTTTAATTTCTTTCATCAGTGTCATTCAATTAAATTTATCAGGAAGTTAGTTTTTTACATAGCTATTGTATATAAGATATTTTTTCTTTTTGTACATTTGATATTGATGTACAAAATGTCATCTTACTTGGGGTGCTGATTTTATGTCCTGCAACTTTATTGAATTATTTGTATCATTAGTGGAGTTCTTATATTTTTTCACAAGGAACATCATGTTGTGTGCAAATAATGACAAATGGACATCTTTTATATGAGTTTTATTACTTTCTTATATGTAACTTGTCTGGCTAAGACTTCTAATACTATGTCAAATAGCAATAGTCTAAATAGACATTATTGCCCTGCTCCATATCCTAGAGGAAGCATTTTAAACTTCACATCCTCACTATGATATTGGTTGTGGATTTGCCATATATAACTTTTATTTAGATTGAGGTATTCTTTCTATACCTAATTCTTTGAGAGCTTTCATCATGAAGAGATGTTCAATTTAACTGCAATAACTTCCCATATCTATAAAGATGGTCATTTGAATTTGTCATTTATTCTGTACTATGTTTATAAATTTTAATAGGGTGAACCACTGTATCATCTTTGTGATAAAAATCCCACTTCATTATTGTATGTGATCTTCCTAATGCATTGTTGGATTTGGTTTGCCAGCATTTAATGAAAATACTTATATCTCATTTCATCAGGATAATGATTTATAGTTTTCTTTTTGATTGCACTTTTGTCTAGTTTTGATATGTTCGTAATGCTGGTCTCAAGAAATGAGTTTGGGAACAGTTCCCTCTCTCCTAATTTTTTAGAATGTTTTTAAAATAACTGACATTAATTCTCCTTTAAAAGTTTGGTAAAATTAATCAAAGAAGTCATTAAGTCCTTGGTTTGTCTGATGGATAAGAATAATCCATACAAAATAAGTAGGCATTAATAAGCCTCTGCCCACATGTTTTTCTGGGGAAATCCTCTCAAAGTCACAGTTGTAAAGAAACCTGTACATTATGAGGAGCAATTCACACCAAGTTGACACAATAGTCCTTTCTTATCTGTCCATAGTAGATATATTCCACGATACCTAGTTAATGCCTAAAAATGTGAATACTTCTAAACTATATGATTTTTCTCATATATACATGCCTATGTAAAATATAATTATTAAATTAGATATAACACATAAATAATGCAATTGTAAAAGTACACGTCAGTAAAATTACCAGTATCACTGCTCTTGAAATTTATGGCTATTATTAAGTAAGATGAGAGCAATTTAAACACCAGCACTGAGATGCCATAGCAGTTGATCTTACAAGAGATATCTATTAAGTGATTAACAGACAGGTAGCACATACATCGTGCCTAGACTGGAGAAAGGATGATTCAAATCCATGATGAGATGGAGTAAGACTATACAAGATTTCATTGCGCTACACATAAGGGCTCACAACTTGAAATTTATGATTTCTTATTTTGGTAATTTTCCATTTATTATTTTCAAACTGCAGAAATTAAAACCACAGATGATCAGAGATCACTATGATATCAGATGTCTTCTAGATAGCAACCATACTTACTAGTAGAGATATGCACAAATACATTATTGGGCCTAAGAAAAATATACATTTTTCATAACCAGGATCTAGAACAATCTTGGTGACTCTTTTTAAAACAAGTGGCTCAAAATTATAAATATAAGACTACTAGGTCATTGCAATAATCTTTCCAAATTAGAAGGATCAAAATAAATACTTCATTTGTGTCATGGAGAATAAATAAAGTTGCTAATTTAGTAATAAAATGAAAATCAGTTATATTTAAATTTCAGCTGAGCAAAGAATATATTTTAGCAATGCTATGTCACAAACATTGCATCAGACATACTTATATTAGAGAAAGATGCTGTTCATCCCAGATGTTGTGGCACACACTTAAAATACCAGTAACTCAGGAGGCTGAGACAGGAGGATCATGAGTTTGAGGCCAGAGGTAGTCATGTAACTTGGAACTTGCCATGAATAAATAAATAAATAAAAATAATAAAGAGGCTGGGATGGAGCTTAGTAGAACACTTGCTTAGCATGCACAAGGCACCACATTCAAACCTCAAGTACTACAAAAAATAAAATAAGTAAATACTTAAAAAATAAAGAAATAAAATGCTTTGATCTCAAGAACGCTTAGCTTGGCAGATAATATAGATTATTTTGAATTTTATAGGCTATTTGTGTATGTCTTATGAAATGTACTAGATAAATAATACAAGGTCAGATACATATTATCAAAACTTGAAGCACCAGTACTGGCATTTTAAATAACATTTGATAAATGTTTATTCCTCAAATATTTGAATGTCTCCTTTTCTCTCAATAAAATAACTGGCAACTTACTATAAAATTGGATATTTGTTTCCTTCCTCACTAGAATGGCTTGTTACAAATATTCCAACACAAAAAGCATATACCTAGGAGGAGAAACTCCTCATAAATTTGATCATCTTTTAGTTTCTTAAAATAACTCATGTGCAGGAATAGCATATTTCTTCAAAGAGATGGTTGATTGTCTTGGAAATAATGCAGGAAGGCCTATCTTTGTTCTTCCTGTCTCTTACACAAATAGGCTTTTCGACCCTAAAGAGTATAATGCCAAGTGTCGTGTTCCAAGTTTACTTTGAGAGAAGTGAATTAAAATTTTCCTATAAGACTAAAAGATCAAGCCACTCAATGACAAAATATCCTTTTCTCTCTTACTTCTATTTGTTTAGCAATGTGTATTTCATGTGTGGTCTGTTTCCTTTCTGCTCTGAAAAACACAAAAAATAAATCACACTGAAAAACAAAAAAATTGTACTTGTTTTAAGGTACTTGTACATATTTGTACTTTTATTAATGTACAAATTATTTGCACTCCCCATGTTGTTGTTGTTAATTGCCATTGATTTGGGTCCAACTTATAGCAAACTTATATACACCAGAACAAAACATTCCCTGACACCATGCCATTCACATGGTATTTTTAGGTTTAAGCCCATTGTTGCAGTCACTGTGTCATCTATCTTGTTGAAAGTCTTCTTTTTCTCATTGACCCACCCTCCAAAACATACTTCTAAGATGTCGTCTTTTCTCATTCTATGAATATGATTATTTCTAAAATCAGCACTCTTAGATTTGTCTGTCTTCATTATCATTGTCATTGCCATTCTGGAATTCATATTTTCCAAAGCAAATATCCTCATACTTTGATGGTCATCTAATTCTTCCAGAAATAGAAAAATAAAGACACTATTTACTCCAGGTTTTCTTAACCAATCCTTGAGACTGCTCCTGATTTTGTGATTTTAACCATGCTCAGCATATTCATCTTTTAAAGTAGTCAAAACAACATATGTATTAAACTAAACATAATGATCATGAATATATTTATTTCATCTACAATCTATTTCGTGCTCACTTGCAACTGAACTCAAACTAAATCTATTTCTCAATAGCTCTCCTCTGTTTCATTATGCTCTTTCATTTAGTTGCAAATTTTAAAGGCAAGACAAAAGAAGGAGATATTTAATTTCACTATCCTAAATTTGAAGCCCAAACCTGGATAAAGAAGAGCTAAAGTTGACCTATGTGGTTATATACTATACTATAGACTTGAGTACATGTTCTATTACCTAGAAGGTAGTCATTCATTAGCATCATTGCCCAAGGACTTATGATTTGAGTGAACTGCCCAGAGGTGATCTCCCACCCTTTCAAATATTTAAATAAATAAATAACTCCACTTCTGATTCCTATTCTGGCTATATATGCATAGGGAATATGAGTGAGTGAATAGAGCTGAGGTAGAATACCGGGATGGCAAAAATGAATGAATTTCATATAGAGTGGAATTTGCCACATGTCACATTGCTATTATCTAGCAGGAATAGACCTACGAAAACTCATTAAAAAGTTCTGCAACAAATAATGCCTGCTTTACTTTTTATTATATTTGACATAAGAAAGATATGATTCCTAAAAAAACATTGACCAAATGAGTTTATAATTTTACCTCATTCTGATCTATAGTAAAATTTATTTTTTATTTTAAAATAATATTTTCCTTTAGAATTTTAAGAGGGAAAATTGGCAGAGGCACAAATTGCCTCTGGTGTAATTGTTTTCTGTGGTTCATTATTTTTGAAAACATGTCAACAATTTTTAATTTATTTTATTAGGAGTTTCTGAGTTAAACACTTGTGAACAACTTATTTCTCAGCTTAGAAAAGTATTGTATTCAACCTTTAAATTTATACCAGATGGAAAGTTTTATGTGTCTAGTTTTTTTATTAAGTATTTATAAGTATTCCAATTATTTCAAAAAACTTCAGGTAGAAACATGGTTGCTTAGTTCAGCATCTTTTCTCTTATTCATAGAAAATACAAATATAAGTGACAAAGAGAACAAGGAAAACAACAATGACCATGAAAAATCCTGAGAAAACAATTTTTAGAAAATAACAAGGGTACAGATAAAATTTTCAGAATCTACAATAAGCACAAGGTCCACCAAATACATGAGTTGTGACTTAAATCTTAAGGACAAAATGAAATAAAGAACTAAAGGAATGAGATATTATATGAATGAGATATTAATACATACAAACATACATATTTGATTTTCCTGTTTTTTTTTTTTCTGAAGCAAAGGACTTCTTCCTATACAATAAAATATGTCTGCTACATGCAAAAACAGAAGCAAAAACAGAGATGGACAGAGCTGATTGTAGAAACACTGTAGGAGTGGATTTACTTTGCAAAGTAAAATTGAAGGAATTCCTGAAGAATCAAATGGAGAATGCAAATCTAACTGTGGAATCAAAGAAGCAGTATATGAGACCATTAAGCGCTCAACACATCCATACACACAGAGACATCTGTGTGTTAAATTTAGTTTATGTAATTATTCTTATTCAATTATGGACAAAGAAAAAAATAACATGGACATAATCAATAGAAGTAAGAAAAAAGTGTGAACGTGATTGAGCATCAAATTTTACTGTCAGGTGAAGAGCATTCACTACAAATCTGTTACCAAGGAGCAGGTAAAAATAATGAAGCATTTAAAATAAAATAAGCAATCACACAAAACAAATAAAATACCAGAAATCCTTCCCATGTGTAAAGACTCTAATTATAGGAAAAAGTGAAATGCGTGGAGCATTCGATAAGGAAGAAAGGGAAAAACACTAACATAAACATCGAACTTGCAGGAGTATAAGGAACGGAAAATAATACAGGAAATATGAAAAGCATAACCACATATACAAATAAATACAAAAGAACACAAGCAAATTATCTAATACCATATATAATTAATGTGTATTTATATATACAGAAATACTATATATACAATATTATTTTAGCAAATGATTAAAACGTTTAAACAAAAAAACTAATATGTATTTATAAATAATATAAATCAAATAGATGCATTCAGGCATGGTGGCGCACGCCTGTAATCCCACTGGCTTGGGAGGCGGAGGCGGGAGGATCGCAAATTTGAGACCAGAGGCAGTCTGCATAATTTAGCGAGACCCTGTCACAAACAGTAAAAAACATGGACTGAGGGAGCAGCTCAGTGGTCCAGCACTTGCAAAGCATGCAAGTGTGAGGCCTTGGGTTCAACCTCCAGTACAAAAAAAAAAAAAAAAAAGAAAGAAAGAAAGAAAAAGAAAGAAAAAAAAAAATCGAATAGATGCAAACAAACGCTGATCCTGAGAGGATACATATAATAACACGATAATGCACTAGCCACAGAAAAAAGTGGTCATACTCAAAAACACAAATGACTTTGGAAAAATAATTAAAAAATAAATTTCCAAAATATACTTTTTCCATTATACAAATATACTTGATTTTGAATATAGAGGGAAAATATATCAAAGTATATCAAATAAGAAATAACAGAGATAAACATATAAATTTTTGTAGTACAGAGTCTGTGGTCAAAGAACATAAATTTCTCAAAAAGCACCCAACCTAGGGATATTCATAGAACAGAATAATCATTCCAATTAGAAAACTTTAATGCTATGTACAGTCTTAAGGTATTTGTAAAAGGAAGAAATGTTTCTAAATGATCTATCATAAAATTTTCTAATTTATTGATTTTATATTTCACATGGATTATAATATATAGAAAAATATAGATTGAGATTTTTCCTATTTCTAAATATTGCATAGAAATTTAATAGTATATTAAAATATAATGCATTATAGTTAGTGTGGATGATTCTAGGAATGGAATCATATTTCAAGACTATAAAATCTATCAATATAATGTGTCATTCTCATAGATTTATGGAGTACCACATTCCCAACATAAAGACAAATACTATGAAAAAGCTGGAGATCAGTTCCACCTAATCCATGCAAATCAGAGTACAAATTGCTATTTTCCTGAAATTCACCAAAACTGTAATATCTTCATAAAAATACCAACATTTTCCTAGAATTGGTCAATTTCACATTAATTTTTATATGTAAAAATAAGCAAAAGTATAAATGATGGGAAATCTCTAAACAAGAAATGGAATGAGAGAAGATCACATATTTTAGATTTTAAACCATTTGATTAAGCCTTAAATATTAACTCAGTGTGTTTGTTGTCCATGAGCAATCTGATACAACAGGAAGGACATAATGTCTAGAAATAGACCAACTACAAATTATATGCTTAATAAAAGTGACATGAAATCAGTAAAGAAAAATGGAAAACATAATAAATCTTTTTGTAAACTTGAGTAACTCTCCACAAAACACAAATACACAATAAACTGATAATGGATATATATATATATATATCCATTATATATATTAATATGTATACAAAATCTCATATTCAGGGAAAAATTACTAATGGGTAGATGATACTAATGAAAATATTAACCATTAAGACACTGGAAAATCAAGGAGAAATGACTTATAAACATGGAGTATGGAAAGATTTTCTAACAAGAAGTGAAAATCCAGAAGTTCTCAGAAAGCATTTATAACTCACAATATAATTAAAAAAAATCTGAATGGAAAGATAAATAAACTAAGAATGTGGATGACAAACAGAAAGTCATTGGCAATATCATCCACAAACAGGCAAATATTCCTGCTATATATTCTACTAATAATTTTGATAGAAAAATAGGTGACAAAAAGGACCATTCCAAAAATATATTTCAGACCAAACAAGTTGGTTTTTCTTTTTAAAAGTATATAAAAATGTCTACCTTCATTTTTAATAAGTGTAGTAAAATTAAAATAATACTGACATAATGTTTTTACTCTTGAGTTTAGCAAAAATTCAAAAGTTTCGAGACATTGATAAGCAATGGGTAGATAAATGGACAATTTTTATGCAATTATTTTGTCTTATTTTAAGAAATTGCCATAGCTACTTCAGTCTTCAGGATCTACTATCCAATTCAGAAAGCAACCATCATCACTGAGGCAATACCTTCCATGAGCAAGAGGATTATGACTTGCTGAATTTTCATATTAGTAGAAAATGTTATCAGTAAGACATTACTTAATTAAGGTATGTATGTTTTTAAAAATAATGCCATTTTATACTTAATAGATAGCTGTATATTATAAATATAATTTTTATATCTAAGAAATCAAAAATAAATATCTCACTTTCACTATCAAGATACTCGCATTGGGCTGCAACTGCACCTTCCATATCTCTGAGATATGTCAGAACTTTTAAATTATGGCTAAGCAATAGGTTTGTTTATATAAACATCACAACAAATGGATATTTTATAAAGAATCCTACCATTTAGCTGTCATCTAAACATATTGACATACTTCAAATTATCTTCCTATACATATTCCATCCTTGATCAAAATATTATTATGTAGTTCTAGAGTATACAATTTTTTCTCATGAAGCACTTGATTAGAAAGTCAGAAACATCAAAATCTTCACCCCCATGACATACAGATGTATCTTTTAGAACAGATTTTCCCAAAATAAATAGAACCAGGCAGAAATTTCAAATCTGCTAATACCCTCAGCTCAGTTGGTAGAGCGCTGCGCTGCAGTCTCTGAGGTCCTGAATTCAATTCCCAGCACCGCGAAAATGGGAGAAGGGCCTGGCAATCCACTCCCAAGGCAATCCCGAAGCACTGAGCCATTGAAAACCCTATGAGGGTCGCTATGAGTCGGACACCGACTCGACGGCACCTACCAACAATACCCTCACTTTTATAAATAAAATCTAAATTGATAAAACTAATGTGAATAATGTATTTTATTTTACCCATTATTTAGCTAAAATATCATAATTTAAATATATAATAGATGTGAAAAATATTAGTAAGTTATTTTACCTTGTATTTATATAATTCTACTATAAAATTTTGTGCTCAGAATACTTTGCTCACAAAGTTAAACTGTTCAACAGGTATATATATGTACTTGTTGTTGTTAGGTGCCACCAAGTTTGGTCCAACTCATAGTGACCCTCATAGGGTTTTCAATAACTGATTGTTTTAGGATTGCTTCAGGAGTAGATTCCTACATGCTTTTCCTGTATATATGTACTTGTTGTTAGGTGCCGCTGAATCATGTCCAACTCATAGTGAACCTCATAGGGTTTTCAGTGGCTGATTATTTCAGGATTGCCTTAGGAGTAGATTTCTATGTCCCTTTCCTATTTTTCATGGTGCTGAGAATTGAATCCAGAACCTCAGAGACTGCAGAGTGGTGATCTACTAACTGAACTAAATCCCAGCCCCATATATGTACTTAGTGACTACCAAATTGAACAGTGTACTCTAGTTCTTTGTGCTCTATGTGGAGAATGGCAATGTGAATAGCTTTGCAATTTTCTGCCTGACATTTTTACTTGTACTATAGTACAGTCTTGCTCTGGACTCGTATTCTGAAATCTCTGTTGAAACAGTGTGACTCACATTTCATATCAAAATTTTTATTACATAAAATATTTTAATTCTTAAGCCATTTTCTGACCACGGAATGTTGTTTCCTTCTCAAGATTCAGACAGTAATTAGGGGGCCTGACTTGCATTCATTTGACTCATGTTCAGATACTTAACATGTTTTTCCCAAAAGAAATGCAAAGCATCGGTGGAGAAGACGGTGGACAGATAGCACATGCCGTCTGTACCGGAGTAGAGGGAAGCCTTGATTAATGGTTTGGAGCTCACATTGACTAGATAGAAACAGTGATAGTTTAGATTGGGAAATAGTGGAGGGAACTGTGGGAACATCAAAAGTGCTGATCTGGCTCTGGAGGAATCTACACAGAGGACAGAAGCTGGGTTGCCACTTCACCGTTTTGCAGATGGCAGATAGGATCCCAGACTTGGAGGGGACTTCCCGCACACATCCATGGTGGCCCAGACCCAACACAGAGTTCAAACTTGGCATCATACTGACACCCTCACCACAGGACACAGACTACAAGCTCGAGGTGAGTCAGTTGGAGGTGGCACACATAATCGCCAACCCTAGCAGTGCATGCTGCACAGCCGGAGTCCCTGAGCTGGTGCAGAACCCTCATGCGGGAGTGTAGGTATAAGATCTTGGAGAGTTGATACATTACCATCCCATCCATCCCAAAGAGGGCGGGAGGAGTGAACGCAGAGGGGCCTGGGGAATTTGCAACAGGGAAACATGACCAGAGCCACAGTATGGCTCCCTCCCTCCTGTTGTGGCAGGGCAGTTGTGCAGACGCGATTTTCACAGACATATGGGCACACATGCACCTGGATGCCAGGCACATCGGAGGCAATTCTGTCATCCCACTGCACTGTGGAGTAGGCTGGGGTCTGCGAAGGTGTCTGAGTCCCACATGGGCAGAAAGCAGCCAGTTCTGCAAACACCGTGCAGCGGTGCACTTTGTCCCAGAGCAGTCTGGAGCGTGACTGCCGAGCAAGGCCAGACTGGCTGCAGATTCCCTCCAGGGTGATTGGGTATCATCCCACCCACTGCAGAGGGGGAGTGGCGAGACCACAATGGGATCTGGATCTCCCAAGTGGACTCCCTAGTGGATGGAAAGCTCTACAATAAAGATCCACAATAGCAGCCATATTCCCTCCATGCTGTAGGCTTTGGGGCTGAGATCTTAGATTTGGGGAATTTGTGCCTGAACTACATGGACAGAGAGAACTGCAGGGAAGCCCCCACAGGTTCCACTGCCTCTCTAACAATAAAACAGACACAGACTATTTCCAGGGACAGACTCTTTGGGCTTTCAGTGTCCCGCTGAAACCTGGGGCATTGTGGGGCTACCCACCATATCCACTGGACAGAGGGAACCTGCACAGAAACCCCTCCCCCAACCTAGTCGGCTTCCATGGATTGTGTGAAAACACTGCCACCCTGTGTTCTGCAGTGTTCACTTCATCCTTACTGTCTTCATAATTCAGGTTCCACTTGTCAGAACATACAAGTGTTTTTTTTTTGTGGGGGGGGGAGCATGTATATGTGTTTTTTCTTCCTGTCTTTTGTCTTTTATTCTCTTCTTTTTTCTATTCTCCTCTTTTTCTCATGCTATACATGTGTTTTTGTTTTAGATAATTATTTTATCCTTAGATTTTAAACTTAATTTTAATTTTTACTTTAATTTCTATTAGTCTCTATCTCCTCTTTCCCTCCTTCTGTCACCAGATCCTCCCCCTTCTCACTACCCAGGAGATAAACATAATCTATTGCCTCCCTAGACCCCAGCCCCTTTGGAATAGTGAACCGGAGAATGGGAAACTGAGGAATGTGGAGCTCAGGACTAAGATAAGAGTGCCATGAGCTGATGGTCCACTGAACCTATGAGCTCTAACAACTAAGCTCATTAAGAGTTGAGTAGGGATGGTGAACTAGAGTAGGAGCCCCACAGACTAAACAACCGAGGAAGCGCATTGCACACAGTAGTCAACCCAGGGTCTGCAACCTCAGGGACCAGAGCAAAGCTGAATGGAAAGAACTAAATTTCGAGTCTGCAAGGGATCCTTGTCTAGAGTTCTGAACCTGTAAAATATGGAGCTGAGGAGTGAAAATAAACAGCTCGAGATTCAGCAACAGACAATCTCAAAGGAATAACAGAGGGAGAAGTTCTGCACACTCAGGAGAAACGAAACCTATTTCCTGGATCATATTATGGGCAAACAATGTAACCCTACAAGAAAAACAAAGGGGCAGGATGGATCTGAAGACTCCACAAACCAAAGCTGCTGAACAAATTGTTCCAATGAATCTCAACTGTTAGAGATCTCTGTATTGGAATTCAGAGATATGGTTATAAATGTGCTAAGAGAAATCAAAATGAATTCCAACAGCACCCTTGAAATCCTTGAAAGGAGGTATCTCAACTGGAGTCCATTCTATCCTCGCAGTTAGAAATGATTAGAAAAATCAAGCAACGATCTTTGAAATGCAAACTAAAATAAATCAATTGAATTCTGCAAAAGAATTCTTTTCATTGAGACTGGATGAATCTGAGCTAAGGATCTCAGATTCTGTAGACACCATTCAAGAATGTAAATACATAAAGTCGGAAATCAAAACAACAATGATAAAGGAATTTTAAAAAGATTTCCAGGAAACCTCAGACAGAATGAAAAAATGAAACTTAAGAATTCAAGGTGTCCCTGAAGGAGAGGAAAGATCCATCAGAGGTCTAGAAAATCTAGTACATGATATCCTCAAGGAAAACTTCCTAGAGATAATCCAGGATATGGATACATACACAACTGAAACATTCAGGAGCCAATCCGGAGTAGATCAAAAGGTCATCCACAGGACATATTATAGCTCAAATGCTTTCAGACATATTATAGCTCTAATGCTTTCAATAGAAACCAGGGAGGTTATCCTGCAAGCAGCAAGGCAAAAACCCCTCATTACTTATAAAGCAAAGCCTATTAAAATTACTGCAGACTTTTCCATATCAACATTGAAAACTAGAAAGACTTGGACATATGTGATTCACATCCAAAAAAAAAAAAAAAAAGACAATCTCCAATCAAGATTACTATATCCAGCAAAATTATCTTTGAAAATAAAAGACGAGTATAAGACATTTCATGATATTGATACATTTAAACAATTTGCAACCACCAAAACAGCCCTACGGAGGATTGTAAATAAATTACCACATCCAGGAGAGATAAAACAACCCTCTGTAGGAAACCAAAGACTTACTTAGCTGAGATGAGTGCAACCCAAGAAAGGGACAAAGCAACCATGATTCATAAACCAGTAACATGTAATGATTGGAAGCATAAAAATAAACACTACTCATTAATCATTATTAATGTGAGTGGTCTTAACTTACCAATTAAGAGACAGAGACTGGCTAAGTGGATGAAAAAACATAAACCTTCAATATGTAGTATTCAAGAAACTTATCTAACTCACAAAGACTGCAATAGACTGAGAATTAAGGCCTGGAAAACAATATACCAAGAAGGAGGACACAAAAAGCAGGCGTTGCAATTCTAACATCAGATAGATTAACTTTCAATCCAAAACTAATTAGAATAGACAAAGAAGGACACTACACTTTAATAAAAGGAATAATCAATCAGGAACAAATAGCGCTCCTAAATATTTATACCCCAAACTCTGGGACACCTAGCTTTATAGGACAAACTTTATGGAATATAAAGAACTTTATTGGACCAGAAACAATAAAAATGGGAGACTTCAATATCCCATTTTTGTCAAGAGACAGGTCATTAAAATGAAACATCAACAGAGAAACATAGAATCTAATCTCCACCCTAAACCATTTGGGTCTCACAGACATATATACAGAATATTTCATCCACATGATGAGGAATACACATTTTTCTTAGCTCGACATGGAACGCTTTCTAAGATAGATCATATGCTAGTCCATAAGAATTCCCTAAACAAATACAAAAAAGTAGAAATTATCCTCTGTTCCTTATCAGACCACAATGCAATAAAATTGGATCTCAAGAGCAAGAATAATCCCAAAAATTTTACAAACTCGTGGAGACCAAATAATACACTGTTGAACGACTAATGGATTTTTGATGAATCAAAATGGAAGTTAAAAAATTTCTTCAGTCAAATGATGATGAAAACACATCCTACCAAAACATATGGGATACAGCAAAGGCAGTTTTAAGAGGGAAGTTTATAGCATTAAGTGCCTTCACCAATAAAGTAAAGAAGAGCCAAATCAATGACCTGATGATGCACTTTAAGACACTAGAAATCCAACAACACATCAATCCTAAAAGGGGCATCCCAAAAGAAATTACAAAAATAAAGGGAGAAATATCTTAATGTGAATCTAAAGAGATAATTCACAAAATTAATAAGACTAATTAATAAGACTAATCTTTGAAAAGATTAATAAAATAGACACTCCCCTGGCCAATGTCATCAAAAAGAAAAAGGAAAAAAATAACATAGTAAGGATTACGAAGGAAAATTTGTCCATAACCACTGACTACAACAAAACACAGAAAATCATCAGGGATTACTATGAGAAATTATATTCCCCAAAATATGAAAATGCAGAAAAAATGGATAAATTTATTAACACGTGTGACTTACCAAAGTTAACCCCAGAAGACATAACTGACCTAAATAAGCCCATTACATATATGGAAATAGAAAAGGTAATAAAATTCTCCCAAGAAAGAAGAGCTCAGGTTCTGATGGGTTCAGAGCAGAATTTTATCAAACTTTTAAAGAAGATGTAATACCTGTCTTCCTCAAATTATTCCAGAAATTAGAAAAGGAGGGAACACTCCCAAATTCATTCTATGAAGCTACAATCACCCTTATACCTAAACCAGAAAAGGATTAATCTAAGATAGAGCATTATAGACCCATCTGTCTTATGAATTTAGATGCAAAAATCTTTAATAAAATTCTGGCAAACAGAATCCAGCAGCATATGAAAAAGATTATTCACAATGACCAAGTGGGATTTATACCACAGATGCAAGGCTGGTTCAACATATGGAAATCAATTAATGTAATCCAACATATGAACTGGCAAACAAAAACCACATGATCATCTCAATTGATGCTGAAAAGGCCTTTGACAAAGCGCAACATCTTTTCATCATAAAAACACTGGAGAAGATAGGTATAACAGGCAAATACCTTAATATTATAAAAGCCAGCTATGAGAAACCTATTGCCAACACAATATTAAATGGAGAAAAACTGAAACCATTTCTCTTAGATCTGGAACAAGGCAAGGATATCCTCTCTCCCCTATTCTATTTAACATACTAATTGAGTCCTTGCCAGGGCAATCAGACAAGAGAAAGAAATCAAAGGGATACAGACTGGCAATGATGAGATCAAATTATCCTTATTTTCAGATGATATAATTCTATACCTAAAAGACCCAAAAACCATTGAGGGAACTTTTAGATCTAATCAACTCCTTCAGCAAAGTGGCAGGATATAAAATTAATCCACAAAAATCAATAGCTTTTCTTTGCACCAACTGCAAACAGGAAGAGAAGGAAATTTCAGAAAAAAATGCCTTCGGTGATAGCCCACCAGAAAATTAAGTACCTTGGAATCAATCTAACCAAAGACCCTTCAGATCTCTACAAGGAAAATTTCAAAACATTAGTGAAAGAAATAGCAGAGGACACTGAAAAATGGAAGGGTCTTCCCTGCCCCTGGATAGGGAGAATTAATATAGTAAAACTGGCTATCCTACCAAAAGCAATTTATAGATTTAATGCAATCCCCCTTAAAATTCCACTGACTGCCATTATAGAAATAGAAAAAAATGATCCAAAAATTCATATGGAATCACAAAAAACCATGTATAGCCAAAACACTCATAAGCTGCAAAACTAATGCAGGTAGAATCACAATCCCTAACTTCAAGCTATATTATATGGCAGTGGTAACAAAAACAGCTTGTGACTGGCACAAAAATAGGCCTGAAGACATCTGGAACAGAATAGAAGACCCAGAAATACCTCAACACACCTATACCCACCCTATTTTCAAAAAAGGAGCAAAGCAAGTAAACTGGAAAAAGGATAGCCTTTTCAATAAATGGTGCTGGGAAACATGGACATCCTTGTGCAGAAAAATAAAAACTGACCCCCACCTCTCAAAGTGCATGAGAGTTAACTCAAAATGGATAAAAGATCTCAACATAAAACCAGAAATTTTAATACTAAGAGAAGACAAGATAAGCAATACACTCCATCATATAGGCATAGGAAACTATTTCCTTAATAGGACTCCAATTGCTCAAGAAATTGCAACAAGAATAGATAAATGGGATTACATGAAATTTAAAAGCTTCTGCACAGCAAAAGAAACAATTAATAGAGTCAAGGAAACTCCCATTGAATGAGAAAAAATTTTCACATCTTATACATCAGACAAAGGGCTAATTACCAGAATTTATAAAAAACTTAAGAAAAAAATTCCCAAGAAAACAAATAAACCAACGCAAAAATGGGCAAAAGAACTGAGTAGACAGTTCTCAAATGAAGAGGTCTGTAAAGCCATGAAACACATGAAAAAATGCTCAATATTCCTAGCCATTAGGGAAATGCAAACTAAATCAACTCAGAGATTTCACCTTACACTAGTAAGAGTGGCCAAGATCAATTGAACAAATAACAACAAATGCTGGCAAGGTTGCGGAGAAAAGGGAACACTCTTACATTGCTAGTGGAGCTGTAAATTGGCCCAACCAATGTGGAAATCAATGTGGAGGTATCTTAGAAAACTAAAAATTGATCTACCATATGACCCAGCTGTAACACTATTGGGAATTTACCCAAAGGGAGATGTGTCATCATACCACAGAGACACCTGCATCTCCATGTTCAATGCAGCACTTTTCACAATGGCAAGGATATGGAATCAACCAAAGTGCCCATCAACAGAAGAATGGATGAAAAAACTATGGTACATATACACAATGGAATACTACTCAGCAATAAAAAATGAAATAATGAGATTTGCAACAAAATGGATGAAACTGGAGAAAATTATTTTAAGTGAATGAACACAAGCTCAGAAAGAGAAATACCAGGCTCAGGAGGCAGAGGCGGGAGCATCGCAAGTTCGAGACCAGAGGCAGTCTGTGTAACTTAGTGAGATCCTGTCTCAAAAAATGAAAAAAAAATGGGCTGGGGTCACAGCTCAGTGGTCCAGCACTTGCAGAGCATGCAGGCACAAGGCCCTGGGTTCAACCCCCAGTACCGCCAAAAAAAAAAAAAAAAAAGAAAGAGAAATACCATATGTTCTCACTAATATGTGGGAGCTGAAACAAAATTATAAGAAGGAAAAAGTCCTATACAGAGGTTGGAACAAAATAATAAGAAAAAGCTAAGAATGGTATTATTATAGATGGTCTAGAAAATTCATGTAATAGTTCTGACAATGTAAAAAGAAAGTTCACTACAGAAAAATTTTCTCTCTTAAACGGAACTAGAATCCAAGGATATATAGAAAAATATTACCATAATAAGACAAGCAAATAGAAGAGAAGTCTTTGTTGGGGGGGACAGGGGGAGGAAGCACACAAGCGCGTAAGGGGGAACTTATATGTATAATGTAAAAGAAAATGCATTTATGGAAATGTCACAATGAAAAGCATGTCAGAATGAATCACATTAAGGTGTACATTAAAAATTTCCAATTAAAAAAAGAAATGCAAAGCATCCAAATGCATCATTTATCTGCTTGGAAAGTTATGCCAAAATGCCATTAAAAAGTATACACATTTTAAGAGATATTGTCTAAATATTTTTTGAAGTTGAATTGAATTACAGCAGCAAGATGTAATTTGATATTGTTTCAAAAGATGGTCTTAATCAAATGAATGTAAGCATGCAGCATACTCTTACACAGCTAAGTGAAAGGTTTCATCCCCATATATATATATTTAAGTACTAATAATTTAAATATTAATAATACAATACACCGCGTGTACCAATAATAAAGGGTGAATACAAATCACACTTGACTTTACAATTACAAGAGGTGCTCAAAGTAGTTATGATCATAATTCTCTTTACAAATACACAATAAAAAATTCATTAATGAGGTTGTTTTGTTAGGCTGTGTAACTTCAATACCTAAGGAAAAACATTTGACTCCCAGGAACAGTGGTGCATGCCTATAATCTGAGCAACTCAGAGGCTAAGGCAGGAAGATTGTGACTTCAAAGCCAAAGGCAGCTGTATAATTTCGTGAAACTCTGGCACCAAATAAGAATAAAAAAATAAAAATGGACTGAGTGGGCATCTCAAGGATAGAGCATTTGCAAAGTATGTGTGAGGCCTTAGGTTCAGACTCAAATAGTGAGATAAACAGAACAAAACTAAACAAAACACTTGTCTGCAGTTCTGTCATTTCATGAAACTGTCCATCTATCCATCAAAGGAAGAAGGAAGGTACATTTACTTATCAGTCTTCATTGGTCTTTCATTAGATGTTAACATACCATCAGAGGTTTATTTTTCTCTGCTTTAGGGCTATGCATGGATATATCAGTGCAGAACTATTTTTTTGCATCCTGTTACATCAGAAAAGCACCCCAAAAATATAGCCTGGTTGAAAGAAGGCTCTGTCAAATTTTACTTGCTCTAAACTGACCAAAGTTTACATGAAGCTGGTAATTACAGTTGCCTAGAAGAAATAATAAGGTAAGAGGATTTTGAAATTGTATACAAATACTTGTGTCCCTTTGTTTACAACATTTATATCCCTTTAGCTCAGTTGGTAAGTTGGGATTTAGCTCAGTTGGTGGAGTGCTTACCCACACTCTCTGAGGACCCAATTTCAATCCCCAGCATTGCATCAATGGGAGAAGGATATGGTAATCCATTCATTAAGCAATCCTGAAATAATTAGCTATTGAAAACCCTATGAGTGTTGCTATCAGTCAAAGTCTACTTGATGGCAACTACCAATGCCTCAGATGGTAGAGTGTTGCTCTGCCATTCTGAGGACCTGGGTTCCATCTTCGTCACTGAAAAAGTGGGAGAAGGATGTGGCAGTTCACTCCTCAATCAGCCATTAAAAACCCTATGAGGGTCTTTATGAGTCAGACATGACTTGATGGCACCTAACAACAGCATCATACTCAAGCACAGGTGCCCACACTTGTCTGTCAGTTTGCCATATTAGGGGGCTTGCATATTGTTATGATACTGAAAGCTAGACCACTGGTATTACAAATACCACCAAGGTAACCCATTATGGACAGGTTTAAGCTGAACTTCCAGACAAAGGCAAATTAGGGAGAAATCATGGCAGCCCAAGCCTGAAGCAATTAGCTATGGAAAACACTATGAATAGCAGAAAAACACTGTCAGACATATAGCCAGAAAATGAGTCTCCCAGGTTAGAAAGCACACAAAGGAAACCAAAGAAGAGTTATCTCCTTAAAATAGAGTCAACCTTAGTGATGGGAATGGAGGAAAGCCTCAGGGATTTTTTCAAGGTCACAATAATACCAGGTGCTGATTGTGGATCAGACCATCCACTGCTCATAAACAAGCCCAAACTGAATCTGAAGAAAATTAGAACAAGTGTATGAGAGCCAAGGTGTGATCTTGAGTAATCCAAACTGAGTTCAGAGAGCACCTCAAGAATATATTTGATGCGTTAGACACTAATGATGGAACACCAGAGAAGTTGCAGGACATCAGTGACATCATTCACAAGAAAAGCAAAACATTATTCAAAAGATGAGAAAAGATGAAAAGACCAAATCATATGGCAAAAAAGACTATAAAACTTGCCATTGAACATTGAGCAGCTAAAATAAAAGGAAAATATGAGGAAGAGAGGGCTGGGATTTGGCTCAGTGGGTAGAGAGCGCTGCACTGCAGTCTCTGAGGTCCCGAGTTCAATTCCCAGCACCGCAAAAATGGGAGAAGGACCTGGCAATCCACTCCCAAGGCAATCCCGAAATAGTCAGCCATTGAAAACCCTGTGAGGGTCGCTATGAGTTGGATACCAACTCAACGGCACCTAACAATGAGGAAGAGAAAGAATTAAATGGGCTAGGGTTTAGCTCAGTTTGTAGAGTGCTGCTCCACACTCTCTGAGGCCCTGGGTTTGACTCTCAGCACCACAAAAATGGGATAAGCATGTGGCAATGCACTTCCAAAGCAATCCCAAAACAATCAGCTGTTGAATACTCTATGAGGGTCACTATGAGTCAGGTTCAACTGGAAGATGACTAACAGCAACAAAGAACTAAACAGAAGATTTCAAAGGGCAGCTGGAGAAGACAAAATCACATACTATGTTGACACACACACAGAGCTAGAGATAGAAAACCAAAAGGGAAGAACATGCCAAGTTTTTCTCAAGCTTAAAGAATTGCAGAAAAAAAATAAAGCCGGTGTGGTGGCTCATACCTGTACTCCCAGTGGCTTGGGAGGCAGAGGCAGGAGGATCACAAGTTCGATTCCAGTGGCAGTCTGTGTAACTTAGCGAGACCCTGCCTCAAAAAGTAAAAAAATGGGCTGAGGATGCAGCGCAGTGGTCCAGCACTTGCAAAGCATGCAAGCGTGAGGCCTTAGGTTCAAACCCCAGTACCACAAATAATAATAATAATAATAATAATAATAATAATAATAGTAATAAAAAGTGGCAATAGTAAGGGATTCTATGGGAAAAATATTAAATGATTCAGGAAAAATTAAAAAATGATGGCAGGAATACATAGTTATTACACATAAAAAATTAGTGGAGGATCAAACATTTCAGGAGGTTCCATATGATCAGGAACTGATGGTACTGAAGGAAGAAGTAAAACTTGCTTTGAAGGCATTGGTGGAACACAAGGCTCCAGGAATTGATGGAATACCAGTAGAGATGTTTCAACAAACAGATGCAGCACTGGAGTTGCTCACTTGTTTATGCCAAGAGATTTGGAAAACATCTATCTGGCCAACTGACTGGAAGAGATTCATTTTTGTGTATATTGCTAAGAAAGAGCATCCAACTGAATGTGGAAATTATTGAACAAAATCATTAATATTTCACACAAGTAAAAGATTGCTAAAGATCATTCAAAAGCAACTGTAGCAATATATTAACAGAGAACTGTCAGAAAAATCAAGCTAGATTCAAAAGAGCCTTTGGAAACAGGGATTTCAATGACGAGGACAGATGGATACTGGCCTAAAGCAGAGAACAAAAAGATGTCTATTCATTTTATATTGATTAAGCAAAGGCATTGCTGTATTACAATAAATTATGAATAGTATTGCAAAGAATGAGAATACCCGAGCACTTAATTGTATTCATGAGGAATCTGTACATGGACCAGAAGGCAGTTGTTCAAATAGTGTAGGGAAACACTACCTGGTTTAAATTTGAGAAAGGGTGCATCAGGGATGTATCCTTTCATCATACCTCTTCAAACTGTATGCTGAGCAAATAAATCCACAAGACTGGACTTTATGAAGAAGTACATGGCATCATGCTTGGAGGAAGTCTCATTAACAAAATATATTATGAAGATGACACAACTCTGCTTGCTGAAAGCGAAGAGGATTTGAAATATTTACTGATGAAGATCAAAGAACATAGTCTTTAGTATGGATTTTGCCTCTACATCAAGGAAACAAAAACCCTTACAACTGGTTCAGTAAGCAACATCATGATAAATAGAGAAAAGATTAAAATCAGTCATAATTTTGTTTTACTTGATTCTACAATCAACACCCACAGAAGCAAGTCAAGAAATAAAAAATGCACTGTATTGGGAAAAGCTGTTGCAAAACACCTCTTTAAAATGTTGAAAAGTAAAGATGTCATATTGAAGATGAAGGTCCGTCTGACTCATGCCACAGTATTTTCAGTGGCATTACATGGTTGAGTGCTGGATATTGAAAAAAGGAAATAAGAGAAAAATTGATATTTTGGAATCGTGGTGCTAGAAACCAATATTGAAAGTACTATAGACTGCCAAAAGAACTAGCATCTGTGCTTGAATTGCAACCAGAGTGCTCTTTGGAAGCCAAGACGGCTAGATCTTATCTCACATATTTTGGACATATTTTTAGGAGTTATTAGTCCATGGAGAAGAATGTCATGTTTGTTAGAGTGGTTGCTCAAGAAAAAAAAGTGAAGACCTTCAACTAGATAAATTGACACAGTGTCTGTAACAATGGAGTTAGGCATAACAATATTGTGTGTATGGCACATTATCAGGGACTGTCTTGTTCTGCTGTACAGAGTCTCTATGAGTGAGACCTCACTCAACAGCACCAAAAAACACCACCAAAAATCAAAGGTGAGTATTGGAAAGCCCCATCCCTGTATGAATGTGAAGCTCTGAAATCAGGGCAACTGGTGGCATGTGTCTATTTGTCCTTAAATTGAAAACAAACAGAAAAAGCAACATGATTTTGACCACAATACACAGTAATGGAGAAATAGTGCTTTGGCTAATTCATGGGGTTTGAGATATCTTTAATTTCCATTCCTATTTTCAGTGGATTTTCTGGAGAACTGATATAGATTAAACGCTTCTCGGTCACTTTAACCATCTCAACTTTTATAGGCATTTGTTTTTGTTGTTAGATGCCCTTAGGTAGTACCTAGCAACAACAACAAATAATCAGTGCACACATTCTTAAATCTATTATTGGAAATTTTTAACTTTCATTAACGTTTTGCTCAATTCTTTTTCATATTTAATGGGAGTTTATGATTTAAAAGAACTTCAAGAATCTAGAACTCCATAAGTATGACATAAGATTGATTTCAAATCTACCTCTTACTTATCCTGTTTTGTTTGGATTTTTCTTTTCCAGTCATTTTAGAATAAGCCCGAGGCTTCTGCTATTTTGGATGCTCCATTTATAGTTTTCAGTAATTGTTAGGGGCTGGGGTTTAGCTTAGTTGGTAGAGCACCACTCCACACACTCTGAGGACCAAGATTTGATCACTAGCACCACAGAAAATGGAGAAGAACATGGCAATTCACTCCTGAAGCAATCCTGAAACAATCAGTCATTGTAAACCCTATTAATAGCAGAGAATCACTGACAATAGTACCAGGCATGGCACAGTGTGAGGGAATGTTTGTCTGTTGTACATAGGGTCACTAAGAATCATACCTGACTGGCCGGCCCTAACAATGACAACAATAATTGTTACAAATCAATCATTGCAAAAATTAAGTTTATGCTATATATTCCTCATTTAAAAACTATACTCTTGCTTTAATGTATTCTTCAACTCAAATTTAATACCTGAATAATTGAAATTGAAATTTTTATTTTAATAGTGCCACCCCCATCCTCCTGCCAACAGATCAACATTAAAACCTTTATTTTACTTCTGTCAAGTTTCATCCTGACTGAGGAGGCAGGTAGATATTGCTCATCTAAGCACAGAGCTTTTGACATTTAAAGTAATTGGAGCAAATGAATATGACTTTTTTCTAATGCTTCATATATATTATCTTTCTTTAAAACTCAAACTGCTTATATAATGTGAAGGCTAAATCTTTGATGAATATCAGTGCATGAATACAGTGGGAGTTTAGCAGGTGGAGAATGAAAATAAAATTGACTGAAAATTGCCTGCCTTTAAATTACTCAAAAAGTATTAAGTGATCCTTAAGTTTAGGCCAACATAAAACTTTTGCTTATTTTTTCCAACTATCTTATTTTATCTGAGCAATTAACTCAAAACAAATGGAAAAATGACAAATTTCTGGCAGTATAACTGACTGTTTGACTCAATATGTGAGGGTGGGCGTGGGCAAATGTGTGTATGCAATGCATGTTTTCAAGGTTAATCCAGGACAATTTACTAGAAAATGAGCTTTAGGAGAGTAAAAATTTCAGAAATTTTGAGGTTTCAGATCAGAGAGAAAACCATAGACCATAAGTTCTATATATAAGATTCTTCTCTGTTGTATGCTCCAATATATTTACAAGGCGCCAAACAATGCAGTGTGACAAGTACTGTCCAAATATTTATAGAATAAATGGATGGTTTATTTTCTTATCTTATCAATTGTTAATTTTTTGATTCACACATATAATCTGAGTTGGTTTGTGAGTTTAATACTGAAATGGAAATATAAAATGAAAAAAATTCTCTGAAAGAGATCAATGCATATATATATATATATACATATATATATATACATACACACATAATTATGTATACACACACACACACACACACACACACACATACATATATATATATATATATATATATATATATATATACCTTACAAATGTGGCAATATAACTCTACACATGAAGTCATTCTACAAGTTTTTAAGCATAGTCAGGTGAGGAGTAAATGAAGAAAAAGCGTTTGACCTCTGTTATATTATAGTCATAAAGAAATGTATTCCATAAGACTTTTGCCAAAAAAAAAAAAAAGGTAAAACAGTAGAAGGGATAGAGATGGAAGTTTGTGGAGATGCTAAAAAGAGCTTGCTAGAAACCTAATGGTCATGAAAATAGTTCAGAGACTACACAAGAAAACACTTAGCCAGGCACCATGGTACACTCTGGAATCCCAGCAACTCTGGAGACTGAGCCTGGAGGATCATGAGTTTGAAGCCAAAGGCAGCCTGTGCAATGTACCAATACCTTGTTTCAAAATAAGGTGCTTGAGGTGCAGTTCAGTGGTAGAGCACTTACTTATTATACACAGGCTATGGTTCCAACCATTCAGTACTACAGTCAATCACTCAATCAGTAGATAAAAAGAAGAACATAATTCACATCATTATTGTTGTTAGGTGCCCTTGAGTCCCATCCAATTCGTAGTGATCCTCATAGGGTTTTCAATGGCTGATTGTTTGGGATTGCCTAGGGAATGAATTGTCACATCCGTCTCCCATTTTTGTGATGCTGGTAATTGAACTCAGGACCTCAGACTGCAGAGCAGTGCTCTACCAACTGAGCTAAATCCCAGCCCAACTCACATCATATTTTTGTTGCTAGGTGTGGCCGAGTCAGTATCCAACTCATAACGACCATATGTACAACAGGCAAAACACTATTGTCAGTGCTTCTCTGCTGTTCATAGGGTTTTCAATGGCGATTGACTTTTGGGAGTGGGTTGCTGGGTTGGTCTCTCAAACCTACAGCACCTGGTCTTCCCAGGTGGTCTCCCATCCAAGTACTAACCAGGCGGGACCCTGCTTAGCTTCCAAGATCCGATTCAATCAGATGACACAAGGCTGCAGGCAATTCACATCATGTTGTTGTTGTTGTTGTTGTTGTTGTTGTTGTTGTTGTTAGGTGCCGTCGAGCCGGTATCCAACTCTTAGCAACCCTCACAAGGTTTTCAATGGCTGATTGCTTTGGGATTGCCTTGGGAGTGGATTGCTAGGCCCTTCTCCCATTTTTGTGGTGCTGGGAATTGAACTCGGGACCTCAGAGATGGCAGGGCAGCGCTCTACCAACTGAGCTAAATCACAGCCCAATTCACATCATAGCAACCTGTTACTTAATTTGTCAAATTTCTGGCATCAACACTAGCAAAATAATCCCATTAAGGTAGAAATGTGTTGTAAACTTGTAACAAATTATCAATTCATAGAAAGTTGTCTTGTTTCTTATTAAAATTCTCATCTTATTCCCATAATCAAGTTGAATACTGTATTCCTGATAAATGTGATATTGATATTCTTTTGTTTATTTTCTAAAATGTTTACTTGAATTAGATTCATTATTTATGTGCTCAATAAATAAGACTAAAATAATATATAAGGAAATATCCATGATTAGAATATCTTTTATAAAATAAAACTGCATATGTGTCTCACAGTTCAGAGAGAGCAGTACTTTAAATAAGTGCAAGTGTATCACTTGCAAATTTTATTACAAATTGCAATATGTAGTAAATTCATAATGACCAGAGACAAGAGTATAAAAGTGATTTATTCCCACACTTTCTTGCAATTTTCATTACATATCATTTTTGCATTATTATGCAAGTTTGAAAATTAATTCTCCTTGTATTCTCTTTCCTTCTTTTAATAGATTTGTTATGCATAACTTAAAAATCTAATCCTTACTCTTCTATCATGAAACTATTACTACATTTCATATTTACCTTAAATTCATAACTAAACAAATTGATGGCCATGTTTTCATGTGAAGGGCAGAATATTTTTATAGATATCAATGTTAACTATTCTAAGACTGAGAAGCAGTAATCAGGGAGATCCACTGTAAACAGAAGCTGGAATATTGCTGAAAACCAATGTTTATAGTGTATGAACAGTTAATGGGAAAAACAAATTCCAGGGATAGGAAAGACTAAGACTCAGAATTTGAGCTATATTGGCAAGTATGTGTTGATTATCCTTACTGAAATATAGAGAATGTATATATATATATATATATATATATATATATATATGGATGGAATGTATATATATATATATGGAGTGAAATACTCTAAATTATCATTGCCTAATACCCTATTAAATCTTCCTTTTCAGCCCAGCATGGTGGTACTTGCCTGTAATCCCAGAGACTATTGAGGCAGAGGCAGGAGGATCACAAGTTCGAGAACAGAGGCAGTCTGAGTAATTTAGTGAGATCCTGTCTCAAAAAGCAAAAAAAGAGTTGGGCTCAGTGGTGCACGCCTGTAATCCCAGCAGCTTGGGAGGCAGAGGCAGGAGGATTGCAAGTTCGAGACCAGAGGCAGTCTGCATAATTTAGCGAGACTCTGTCTGAAAAAGTAAAAAAAAAAAAAAAAAAAAAAAAAAAAAAAAAAAAAAAAAAAAAAAAAAAAAAAAAAATGGGCTGGGGGTACAGCTCAGTGGTCCAGCACCTGTGGAGCATGCAAGCATGAGGCCCTGGACTCAACCCCCAGTCTCAAAAAAAAAAAAAGCAAAAAAATGGGCTGGGGAGGCAGCTCAGTGGTGCAGCACTTGCAAAGCATGAAAACATGAGGCCCTGGGTTGTGGTACTGGGTCAACCCTCAAGAAAATAAACAAACAAAAATTAAACACTTCCTTTTCTATATATAAGAAAGAAAGAAAAGAAGGATGGAAGAATTAAAAAATAGAAAGCTTCTATGTGAGGAAGAGAAAAAGAATTGGTTTAAAAATATTTCTTATGGCGGGCCCTGTAATACACACCTGTAATCCCAGTGAATCAGAAGGGTGAGGCAAGGGGATTGCGAGTTCGTGGTCAGAGGCTGCTTATGAAACTTAGTGAAACCCTGTCTCAAAATGAAAAACAATAATAATAAATGAAAAGTAAAATGAAATAAAGGAGACTGAGGGAATGGTTCATTAGTAATGCACTAGCCTAGCAGGTATGAGCCCTTCCCTGACATCAACTATCCAGTACTTCAAAAAATATATATGTATATCAAAATGTAACATATAAACTATAAATATATAGTCCATAGACATTTCAGTGTGTTTATCCTTAAAGATTCAACTATCACAACTTTTAAAATATAATGCAAAATTAAGATATTAGACAAAGTACTACACAGAGTTACATAATTATTGGTTAGTTGGTTGTTAGGTGCCGTCGAGTCAGTATCCGACTCATAGCGACCCTTATAAGGTTTTCAATGGCTGACTATTTCGGGATTGCCTTGGGAGTGGATTGCCAGGTCCTTCTCCCATTTTTGTGGTGCTGGGAATTGAACTCAAGACCTCAGAGACTGCAGAGCAGCGCTCTACCAACTGAGCTAAATCCCAGCCCATATAACTATTAGAGAGCTATAATATATAATTACTGGGTATATCTTCTGAAATGTAGGTCAAGGTGGTACCTCCAAGATTTTAATTTGTCAGACATTAGCTATGACAGAAAATTAAGAAAATCAACATATTCTTCACTTTTAGGAAGCTGATTTACTCATTTGTCTTGATCTTCATTTGTCACAGGCATTATGAGATTTTTTTTTCTGTAAAATTTCAAAGGCTTAAAAGTAAACATTTTCTAGTTTGTCTTACAAAATAAGGTATATATGAACACACATTAGTACCAAAATCAGATTTACTTGATCTTCTTTTCTCAACTGTCTACCAAAGGGAAATGAAGACATTCTCCATAAGGAATAACATCTATTAATATATTAAAAAGCTAAGAAAATGTGCTTACACATGAAATAAAAATCTATGAGAAATTTATGTTTTGATTGTGGGGATTTTCCTTTTAGAAGGATGTAATACAAATTCATAGCTTACAGAGAAACTAAAATAATACTTTGAACTATGCTATTCCTATGGAAGAAAATTGAAATGCCATTCTTGGATACATTTGTTGACAATTTAGTAGTTGATTATCTCCTTTAAATGATAAACTTTAAACTGGGAGCGGTGGCACACACTTATAATCCCAGTGGCTCATGAGGCAGAGGCAGGAGAATAGCAAGTTCCAGACCAGAAGCAGTTTGGGTAAATTAGTGAGACCCAGTCTCAAAAAGTAAAAAAAAAAAAAAAAAAAAAAAAAAAAAAAAAAAAAAAAAAAAAAAAAAAAAAAAAAAAAAAAAAAAAAAAAAAAAAAAAAAAAAAAAAAAAAAAAAAAAAAAAAAAAAAAAAAAAGAAAAAAATTGGGCTTGGGCTGAAGGTACAGTTCAGTGGTACAGCACTTGCAAAGCATGCAAGCGCAAGGCCCTCAGTTCAAACCCCAGTACCACAAAATAAATAAGTAAATAGATAAATAAATAAATAATAAAAAATAAAAAATAGAAAAGAAATGATAAGCTTTATATTTTAAAATTATCAAAGTAGTTAAATAAAAAATTTTACTTTTGTCTCTTAAAACTTTATTGAAGTTTTTATCAATGCTACAATATCAGATACTAAAAAGTGATGTGACAAAATATACTAAAGTGTGAATTTAAATATATAAATTTGGTTTTGTACTTAAGCTTTGAATTTAAGCTTTGAGTTGAAATTTCACATTTTATCATGGTATATTACTTATACTATGGGAAGAGATGAAATTAATATGCATATTTTACAATAATTTATACTTCATTGAATTACTGAGAAATTCATCATATAAATCCCCATAGACTTCTTTGTTCTATTAGCTATTCTTTTTTTTCCTGTGATAGGAGAGGGATAGTATTAAAATGTTTAACTTTCACCATGAAAGTATGTACAGTTTTCCTACTGGATATAAAGCAAGCTCAAATAAACAACTATTTTCTTTTAATTGAGAGAGTGAGTTTAAAAAGCTTAAATAAACTTTTTTTTATTAGAAATTTTTAATGTACATCATAATGTGATTCATTTTGACATGCTTTTCGTTGTGACAATTTTCATATATGCAATTTGATAAGCATTATACATATAGGTTACCCCTTACCCTCCTCTGTGTTTCCCCCCTCCCCCCTTCCTATCTAAGTTTCCCATCCA
>VMDO01012156.1:22585-63670 GCA_007922755.1 Pedetes capensis | reverse complement strand
GCTGTTTTCCAAATCTGTTGGCATAAACATGTTAACACCTCCAGTGCTGCATCTGTTTGTTGAAACATCTCTATTGGTATCCCATCAATTCCTGGAGCCTTGTGTTTCACCAGTTCTTTCAAGGCAGCTTCCACTTCGTCCTTCAACACCATTGGTTCCTCTTCGTATGCAACCTCTTGGAATGGTTGGTCATCTACCAGTTCTTTCTTGTATAATGACTCTGTGTATTCTTCCCATTTTCTTTTGATGTTTCCTGCATCATTTAATATTTTCCCTGTGGAATCTTTCACTACTGCCACTCGAGGCTTGAATTTTTTCCTCACTTCCTTAAGCTTGAGAAACACGGAGTGTGTTCTTCCCTTTTGGTTTTCTGCCTCCAGCTCCTTGCACATGTCATTATAATATTTGTTTTTGTCTTCTCGAGCTGCCTTCTGAAATCTTCTGTTTAATTCCTTAATTTCATCTTGTCTTCCTTTTGCTTTAGGTGCTGGAAGTTCGAGGGCAAGGTCCAGTGTCTCTTTTGACATGTAATTTGATCTTTTCTTTTTTTCTTGTCTTTTTAAGAACTTTTTGCTTCCTCCCTGAATGATGTCTTTTACGTCTGTCAGTTTGCTGCACTGTGGGGGCTTGTGTGTTGCGATGAGGATGAGAGCTCTGCCACTGTAACCTCAGACGTGAGCAAGGTTACCCATGGTGGACAGGTTTTCAGCTGAGCTTCCAGACTAAGACAGACTGGGGAGTAGGACCTGGGAAGCCACTCCCGAAACAACTAGCCATTGAAAGCCCTATGGATAGCAAAGAGACATACTCTATTATGTACCACATTTCTTTTTTTTATTGTCGTTAGGCACCATTAAGTTGGTTCCAACTCATAACAACTCTCATAGGATTTTCATTGGCTGATTGTTTCAACATTGCTTTAGGAGTGAATTGCCACATCTTTCTCCCATTTTTGCAGTGCTGAAGATTGAACCTGGGTCCTCAGAAAGTACAGAGCAGTGCTCTACCAGTGTAGTGTATATTAATTGTACAAAGTAATGGATCTCATTTTGACATTTCCATACATGCAAACAAAGTACTCTGATCATATTCATCTCCTCCATTATACTTTCTAATTCCCACTTTCCCCTGCCCTTTTCCCATTTTATATCCCTAGTTGTTGTTGTTAGGTGCCCTTGAGTTCTGTTTGACTCATAGTGACCCTATATACAACAGAATGAAGTATTCTCTAATACTGTGCCATGGCTGGAACTATGTCAGTGCTTCTGTCCTATTCATAGAGTTTTCAATGGCTGATTGTTTCAGGATTGCTTCAGGAGTGGGCTGCTAGGTCCTTCTCCCATTTTTGTGTTGCTGGGGATCCAACCTAGGGCCTCAGACAGCTCGGAGTGGCACTTTACCCACTGAGTTAAACCTCAGTCCCACATCCCTCATAATTCCCCTTTTGTTTTCACATCCTCTTTTTGCACCCAAAATCTACATAGGACAAAACACATGTACTTTGTCTTTGTGAGACTGACTTATTTTGCTCAGCATGATTGTCTCCAGTTCTATCCATTATCCTACAGACAAACTAATCTCATTCTCTATGACTGAATTATACTCCATTGCTTGTATATATACCACATTTTCTTTTTCCATTCATATATTACCCCCATGTATCTGTCAGCTTGTCATGCTGTGGGAACTTGTGTGTTATTGTGATACTAAAAGTTATCCCACAGGTATTTCACATACCAGCAAGGCCACTCATGGTGGACAGGTTTTGGCTAACCACCTTCAGATAAGACAGACTAGGGAGAAGGACCTGGCAGCCTAATCCTGAAACAATTAGCCATTAAAAACCCTATGAGTAGCAGAGAAGTACTGTCAAATATAGTACTGGAAAATGAGCCCCCTGGCTGGAAGGCATTCAAGAAATGACTGGGGAAGAGTTGCCCCCTCAAAGTAGAGTTGACCTTAATGATGCAAATGGGGTAAAGCCCCAGGGATATCCTTTTGCTAATGTGGCATGATTCAGAATTAGAAGAAACATAGTGACTGCAACATTGTGCTCAAACACAAAAAGATCATGTACATGGCCCAGAGTGGAGTAGTTTCATTCTGTTGTACTTAGGGTTGCTATAGTCAGATCCTACTCAGTGGCACCCAACAAGAAGAACCATATTCATATATTGATGGGCATCTAGTCTGATTTCTTAACTTGGCTATTGTGAATAATGCAGTGATAAACATGAATGTGCAGATATCGCTATAGTAACCTGAATTTCATTTATTGGAGTAAACCTAGAAGTGATATAGATAAGTCATAGGGTAGCTCTATTTTTAATTTTTCTTGGAACTTCCATACAGGTTTCCATACTGGCTGGACTAATTTACCTTGCCACCAAAAGTTGACAAGGGTTCCATTTTCCCCACAACCTCACCAACATTTGCTGTTGTTTGTTCTTGACAGCCATTCTGACTGGTGTGAGGTGGAATGTCAATTTAGTTTTGATTTGTACTTCTCTGATGGCTAAGCATGTTGAACATTTTTTCTTGCATTTATTGGCCATTTGTATTTCATTTGAAAAGTGTTCAGTTCATTTGCCCACATATTGGTTGGAATTTTTAGAGTTTAATCTTTTTGAGGTCTGTATATATTCTGGGTATTAATCCCCTGTCAGACGAATATCTGACAAAGATTTTGTTCCTTTCTGTCAGCTGTCTTTTCACTCTATTAACTGCTTCTTTCACTGTATAGAAACTTTTTATTTTGATACAATCCTACTTGTCAGTTGTTCCTATTATTTCCTGAGTTATTGGAGTACTATTCAGAAAATTATTGCTCTGTTTATATCTTGAAATTTTTCCTATGTTTTCCTCTAGTAGGAGTTTCAGGAATTACATTGAGGTATTTGAGCCTCTTTGAATGTTTTTTTTTTTTTTTTTTTTTTTTTTTTTTTTTTTTTTTTTTTTTTTTTTTTTTTTTTTTTTTTTTTTTTTTTTTTTTTTTTTTTTTTTTTTTTTTTTTTTTTTTTTTTTTTTTTTTTTTTTTTTTTTTTTTTTTTTTTTTTTTTTTTTTTTTTTTTTTTTTTTTTTTTTTTTTTTTTTTTTTTTTTTTTTGGTACAGGATAAGACATAGGATCTAGTTTTAGTCTACATGTGAGTATCCATTTTTCCTGGCACCATTTGTTAAGGAGGCTGTCTTTTTTTTCAAACGTATGTTTTTTGGCAGCTTTGCCAAGAATTAGATGGCTGTAGTTGCATGGAGTTTTTTCTGCATCTTCTATTTTCTTCCATTGGTTTGTTTTTATGCTAGTACCATGCTGATTTTATTACTATGTCCCTGTAGTTTGAAGTCGAATATTATAATACCATTTGCACTGATACTTTTGATAGGATTAATTTGACTATTTGGGGTCTTGTGCTTTTGTGTGAATTTTAGGATTTTTCTATTTCTTTAAAGAATATCATTGGAATGTTGATGCGGTTTGTGTTGAATCTGTAGATCACCTTCAAGAATGACTTTCAGCTCTATTACTTTGGCTGGTCCATTAACATGGAATATCTTTCCATCTTTTAATGTTTTTTACAGTTTCTTTTTTCAGTTCTTTATAGTGTTCATTGTGGAAGTCTCTAATACCTTTGGTTAAGCTTATATCTTTGTTGTTTATTTGTTTATTTATTCTCTTCTTACCGTTTAGATCTAAATGTTCCCCACCTGAAGCTTATATGTTTGAAAATTTGATCCCCAGGTGGTGGTGCTATTTGTTGAAGCTATGGGAACTTTAGGAAGCAGGATTATAGCTTTGAGGAAGCAGCTCCTTGGGTATGGGCTTTCATCCTCATCACTCTCTACTTCCTGACTGGAAAGATGTGAGGCCTTCCCTGTCACCCTACCTTCCACCTCTGTGAACTAAAGTCCTTTAACCATAAGTCTTAAATAAGTATTTCCTCTCATAATTTTGTTTTGGTTGATTTCTCTATCACAGAAATATACCACCTGTCTAATACAGAAAATTGATACCAGAGAGTAGGGTTATTGCTGTCTTGGAACCTGACCATGTGGTTCTCAGGCCATTGAAATTTTTTGCAGGAGTTTTGAAGGGTTTGGAGATGTAGGTGAGAGAGGCTCTGGAATGCTGTAAACAGAGCTTAAGGGGTGGTTCTAGTAAGCATTTGGAAAATCAGAATGCTGCCTCCCATAGAAATATGGATCAGGCTCATTGGGTCTCAGTGGAAAATAAAGAATCTGTTGGGCACTGCAGTAGAGACCATTCATGTTACATTTTAACAAAGAGCTTGCGGTGGTCTGCTCTTGTCCTAAAGATTTGAGTGAAGCATAATTCAAAACTAATGAACTAATCAGCTTAATAGAGGAAACATCATGAGGGCAGCACAATACATGGGGAGTGCGAAGGCTGTTGCTTGCTACTTTTAGCCAGATTTATGAGGAAAAATGGAGCAAAAGGCATAGGAGGAAGATCTGGAAAATAATGCAGTTTAAAGAGAAAATTGCAGCTTGTCTAAGATTACTGCAGACAGGGACCTTGGAGCAAGGAGACTACACTTGTTGAAGAGATAAGTGCTATTAAAGAGAAAATAGAAGAAATACCCTTAGGATATAGAATGACTTGGCTAGATCCCTCCCATGTAAGACTCTAGGGTGTGGAACTAAAATCCTATTTGAAAGGAGAATATCTGAAAAGTAAATGCCTCCAGACAACCCTGCTGCAAAGGGGCTGCCCGTAGAAATGGCCGGCTTGGCATACAGAGGTTGGTACTGCAGCTGTGGTCCAAAAAGACCCAGCTACTTCTTTAGGTAGCAGCAACCATTGGCAGTATCCACATGATGCTAATTTTACAGGCATGAAGAATACAAAAGTTAAGAGGTTATGGAGGCTGTCACCATGGTTCCAGAAAGTAGCCTGCAAGGTCAGGCAGTTTGTACCAGTGTTGAGTGCCCTGATGGTTTGATACATGGTTTGAGGGTGGAGCCTAACCAACAGTGGTGATCCCCGCATGTTGTAGTTGCCAGCACTGTGAAATGTCTGTCTAGGGAAGGTACTGGCAATGAGTGGAGCCAACCTGGCAGGGTTGTGTGTGCTCTAAATGGCAAGACCTGAGGGGCAAAGATGCACATGTCTGTTCAAGCCCAGATAATGCCAGGTGCCAGATAATGTTATGTATGGTAGATGCCAAACATGGAGCCACAGGACTTGTTTGTCCGTGGGATATTTATCTTGCTATGGAATATCTTTCCTTTCTTTGCTTCTATTCTTCCATTTTGGACTGAGGATGCTTACTCTGCCATTGTATGTTGGAGGTATGGAACCTTTTTATTTGTTTTGCAGGAGCTAAGCTGAATTTGCCTTGAGTCTCATTGGAGACTTTGGACTTGGAATTTTGAAGATTGTTGGGGGATTCTTTTGAGTTTAATGCATTTTGCATTGTGAGATGGCCATGACATTTTGGGGCCAAGGGTGGAGTATTGTGATTTGGATCTAAATGTCCCCCAAAGGCCATATGTTTGAACATTTCATCCCCAGATGGTGGTGTTGCTTGAGGATGCAATGGGAATGCTGAGAGGTAGGTTTCTAGCTTTGCAGAAGTGGCTCCCTAGGTACATGCCTTGGTTACAGTCTCTCTCTGATCTCTGCTTTCTGATCACCTGGATGTGAGGTTCTGTGCCATGGTCCTCCCCATGCCTATCCTGCCACCCTGCCTTCCACCTCCAGGGAGTAAAATCTTCTAACCATGATCCCCCCCAAAATAACTTATATTCTCTAATCAAATCTGTATCTTGAGAGCTTTCTTGCATGAATCAAATCTCTACGTGATTCTAATCTGCACCTAATTTTGTAGCTCTCTCAAATTATTGAGTGGATGTGGATTAGATTTGAGAACATATGGTATTTCCTCCCATAAGGTTGCTAGAGTTAGTTTTTCTGTCACAGTGATACACCAACTAATACACCAGTTTACTGATTTGAACATGTTTGAGTCTTTCTTAATTCCTAACCTTGTCTTCAACCTCTGATAGTCTTTCTTCTGCTTGATCTGGTCTATTGGTGTGCATTCTATTGAATTTTTTGTTTGACTTATTAAGCTTTTTCATTTCTAAGATTTCCTTTTTTATCCCCTCCAGAATCTCTATTGTGTTGATGTTCTCTTCCAAGTTGCTGAATTTCCCATCCAGGTTTTGAATTGTCTTCCTGATTTCATTCATCACTTTATTTAATCCACTTTGAGGTCATTGATCATTTTTAAAACTAGACATGTTTTTCATTTCAGTCCTTTCAATGTCTTTAGATTTGGTTATTGGTTTGTTATGAACTATTGGAGGAGTCGTATTGCCTTTTTCATATTTTGTTTTCTTATTGCAATTTGCATATCTGTTGGGATGCCTTCCAGTTTTATTTAGGGGTCTTATTAGTGAGCGGCCTGCAACTGTACCACTGTGGCTTCCAGTCCCCTCAGATCTCAGAACCTAAGCAGGGTTAGACCTGGTTGGTACTTGGATGGGAGACCGCCTGGGAACACCAGGTGCTGCAGGCTTGGGAGAAGGACCCAGCAACTCACTACCCCCCAGCAAAAAAAAAAAAAAGAAAGAAAAAAAGAAAGACAAAAAAATCAGCCATTAAAAATCCGACGAATAACAGAGAAGCACTAACAATATTGTTCCACCTGTTGTACGTAGGGTTGCTGTGAGTCAGGTGTGGATTCGATGGTACCTAACAATTCGTGGGAGCCTCCTCTTGAAGTCCTAATCCCCACTACCAGTCAGACTAGAGAAAGTAAATTGCAATAGCAAGAATTAAATAATAAATTATATATTTAAATATGGTGAAAAAGTGGAAACAATAACTACACCTCTAAGAAAGATAAAAAAGAAAGTAGCTAGCATTCTTTGAATAGAGATTTAAAGTTTAGTAAATTAAAAAGTATTAATAAATATTAAAAAGATAGCAGTATGGTGAAATGTAAAACAGTGAGAAGAAGCAAGATAGGTAAGAGAGGAATTGTATATGGGAAGATATGAGAAATTATATTGAGTGAAAACACAATAAAACTGTTACAGGAAAAAAAATAACCCAGTAAATATTTCCTTTTTGCTGAGGAGTTAGTGGATGGGGATGCTTTGCTTTTTTCCCAGGCTTGTCATTTTGCAGTTTACTTGGTGTCGTGAGTAGTTGAGTATTGAGTTATTTTCTTTCTGAAGTCTAAAGAAGTAGGACCAGAAGGGGCTGTTTGGAGGCTGAGCCCTGCTGCGCCTTTCCAGCTGGGGTGCTCATGCTACTATGACTGCATGGTAGCAGCCCGCTTCTGCTGGGCTGAATTCCTGTCAGTGTTCTCCTCATGCAGGCCCAGCAGTGGAGCAAGTGCAGTACCCGACCTCCAGGTGTTCTTACCACCTGAGTCCCTGAACCCCTCAGTTTGTTGCCCTCTCCCACCAGAGAAATCCTGCCAGTGTAGGCATGGACATGAGAAGTGCTCGAACAATGGTTACATTTCTACTAAATGTCTCTGGGGCTCTGGGAGTATAAAACCTGTCAAATCAGGGCAATATGTGCTGGGTAGAGGCCAAGTATGGGCTCTGAGTGATCCTTCATGCCTTGGCCACGTCTCTATACCATCCCCATACTTATATTTATATGTTGCTGTTCTAGGTTGGTGTCCTGATTCTCAGGGTGGTCTCTTCCTTAGCCACTAGAGATGGTAGAGCTTTGAGGTTTGGATATATAAAAATACAAGGACTTCTGCTTCCCTCCGAGCTGAAAGGTTTGACTATGATACCTCTCTTAAGATGTTTCCCCTCCTTGTTATCAGTGAGCAAGCTAGGAAAGGCAGCCAGCTTCTCCATATCTCCTTACTGCACAGTTCATAGATCTCCTGTCTTAAAGTATATATTTACAGAGTGCCAGATTTACCAATGCTTTCCTTTTCTCTTTTGCTTAAAGTTCTGCTGAGGGGGATTGTCCCTCCTTCCCTACTATTTTGCTTTGTGCCTAATGGTAGGGTCTTTGTTCCTTCTACATATCTAAACTTCAATAATTCCAGATTTCACCGGTCGCTGACTCTACTGTTTACTGTTGCACTCCTGTGCCTTTCTTTGCCACCCACTTCTCCCTGCATTCAGATGCCTGATGTTTTGTTTGAGACTCATGGAAACACAGGAAAGTGCGGGCGTCTGTAATCTTCCCCCTACCCTCACATTTTCTTTATCCACTCATGAGTTGATGGGCACTAAAGTTGTTTCCATTTGTTGGCTATTTTGAATAGTGCTTCAATAAACATGAGAATGCAGATGTCTCTTTGACATACTGATTTTATTTTCTTTGGATATTTACGCAGTAATGGGATTGCTGGATCATATGGTAATTCTGATTTTAGTTTTTTGAGGAACCTCCAAACATTATTCCATAATGACTGAATTTACATTCATGTCTACAATGTGTGAGGGTCTTCTTTTTTCCACATCCTTGACAGATCTTGTTTTGTGTCTTTGACAGTAATCATTCTTACTTGGAGTGAGGTGATATTTCATTGTCAGTTTAATTTTGCATTTCCCTTGTGATTAGTGATATTGAGCATTTTTCTATGTACTCGTTAATTATTTGTTTGACATTCAATATTGTATGTTCTAAAACAGTTACTCTTAGTTAGTACCCAAGAGAACCTCTCACTTATTTTGAGTAGGTGTTATATACAAGAATGTTCATAGAATCACCATTTATAATAGCAAAACAGGAAAGTTCTAAGTTGTCTATCAACACATTGAAGGGAGTACATTATATTACTCTTTTATACATTTGAAATTTTCCATAAATGAGAAAGAAAGAACAAATGATTGAAATTTAATGTGTATATATGGGAGCATGAAAGCTTAAGAAGAAGTAGGGATGGTTGTGAGGTTTAAGCAAAATACCTCTAATCAATACCTTATTTAAGGAGAAATGGAGTTTCCATTTGCTCCTAACTACAAGCATACATATTTTTAAAAGATTTAAGTAATGTGCTGCAAAGAGTAGTATCCTCATGAATAATTGGAAAATTGTAACTGTATGTAGCACTGATGGAGTGGAGCAAGATGTTTCAGTCATTACATCAAGGAAAATATGAAAGAAAGTCTCTTGTGATTAAGCTATTGTTTTATCTTAATGTTGTCTTTGTAATAGCAATAGTTGAATGACAATATATGGTGGAAAGAAAGAAAGTGACATAGGCTAAAATGTCTTTTTTCTATGTAATTCATACATACATATGTAAATATGCTATACCTGCATACATTTTTGGGACAGGTTTTCTTCACTTAAATCTGTTTAAGGATTTTCTAAAACCTCAATAAGGAAATTTTCTTCTTATGAGAAGAAAGTTAAGTTCTGAAATATTTTTCTGTCTGTTTTAAAATATATTCTGCATTTCACCTTGAATATTTTCAGAGCATCTCAATACTCTTTGTGGAAATTGTGGAGTATATTCCAGACCTTGTGCACTTTAGGACCATTTGTTGGTGAGCACAAGTGGAAAATCTTTTTACTGATATGAATTCTAAAATCTCTGTAATAAGAGTGATAACAATGGTAGTGAATAACTACAGGAACAATTATTATTATATTAAGTCTTCATTGTTTGCTCACTGTACCTTAAGGATAGTGGTAATTACTTTTAGTAGTCTTTTTAATTGTCCTTTGGCTTAGATATTGTTTGCCCCTTAAGTTCAGAGATCACACAATTGATGTGTAAAACCCAGCAGTAGAACAGTTATCCTTGTTCCATTTGTAGTTTGCCAGTTGTCTATACCAAAAATATGTATACTTTTTAAAATGGAAAAAAAAATAGAATGAGTATTCAAGAAACTCTCCAAAGTCTTATATCTGAGAAAAGAAAGGCAAGTGGACTTCCTTCATAAAAACCTATTTATATTATTTTCTCTACTGAGTTTTATCAGATTTTAATGGTGAAAACCATTATTTCCTACAAAGGATCAATCATTGAAAAATCTTTTATTGTTTTTGCTGTGAAGATAGCATATTCTTGAATTTATTAAGTTTTAGACTTTATGGATGCCTAGCTTTTCTGGCATTCTGATACTAACCAAAAAAGAAAGAAGTGAAAAAAAAAAAAAAGAAGAAGAAGAAAGAGACAAAGGAAAAGACAGACATGCATATCTCCTTCAGGAAAACTAAAGGTATGCCAGGATTATAGTTTGTAAGCAAATACATTTCTGAAGGTGATACTTCTTTGCTTTAATGCCTTTTGAAATGACTATCATCTCATTAATGGAACAATAGTTTTAGTGAGGCAAGCAATGATATTTCTTCTATTGAATGTTTTGACATCCTTTAAGTGTACAAATACTACAAAGGGTTTGTTTATAATTTCAGAATGGAGTTGTTTAAAATGTTTTTACTTATGTAAATCTTCTAGTAAGATGATAATTTTTAATTTTTGCAAAGACTGTAAATGTCCCTGTTATTGTTAAGCATGCTCCTAAAATAAATGTCAGGCAGGAAAACTCCCTAAATATGAGAAGAGGTATTACAAGGTTTTACTGTAAATAAATGTTTACTTTTCTAAGAAGAATTCTAACTTTTTTTTTTTTTCTTTTGCGGTACTGGGGGGCTCAGCCCAGGGCCATGCTTGCATGCTTTACATGTGCTGGACCACTCAGCTGCACCCCAGCCCTTTTTTTTTTTTTTTTTTTAACTTTATTTGAGACAGGGTCTCGCTAAATTATGCAGACTGCCTCTGGTCTTGAACTTATGATCCTCCTGCCTCTGCCTCCCAAGCCGCTGGGATTACAGGCCCGCGCCGCCGGGCCCACCTGAAGAATTCTAACTCTTCACACACTTTCTTTTGGGCACAAAAAATTTAGCAACAAAAGTTCTCCAGATTCAATTTGAGAACAAATTATTTTGAGGAAAAGGACAGGGAGTAAATTGTCATTAATAGTTTTTACTTAATCCATTTAATTTCATAAGCTTTAGTGAAAAACTATATACAAAAGTATTATGTTTTAATTTTGCTTAGTTTTTATGTGAATGAAATATTTTCCCCACATGCTATAGTACTTTTCAATTAGAAAATAAATATTCTTCAATTAGAGAGCATAGGCTGTTTTGTGAAATGAGCCTAACAAATTAATGTAGAGCTCAAACAACATATAGAAGAAATGGAACAATAAGCCATACTACAGATGTGCTTTTAGTGGACATTAATGGATACTTTATAACTGACAGTACAAAATAAGGGATCTAAGTATGTGTTAAAAGCATCATAACTTCAGGATATAGTTTAAATAGAATATTTTTCTAGAAATATTGAGTTTTACTGAATTTATTGGTTATCTTTCTAGTTGCTTTTTACAGAAATTAAATTTCAACAAGTATTTTCAGTACACTGAGTATAGTACTATATTACCAATTCTGTTATTTATTTTAAAAATATTTTTCTTTTCTATTTCAGTCTTTTATTGCTTAATAAGTATCTCAAAAAATTTTTAATGATGATGTAAGCTTAACATCAGAGAAAGCAAGATGAGACTCATATTCTTCTTATGAAGATGATTTTTTAAAAATTTCTTCCTAGTTTGAATTTATCCATTTGTAATGAAGTATATAGACTTGTGTACTATTGGTATTTCTAGAAAAATAACCTTAAAGTATACATTTTGTAATTGGCAGAGCACTAAGCTTCAAGGTCAAAATTTATATGTTATCATCACTTTGTTGTAAATCTCTGGTTTTGCTTCTACCAAATTGGAATTGTGAAAGGTGCTTTTAAATTTCAAAGACCTGTCAGTTTTGATATGTGAGGATAATTTTGAAGATATAAAATTCTCCCCACCTGTCCTCTCTGCTCTTTTCCCAAAAAGACAAGAAGGAGAAAACAAATTCTATATATAGACAATACAATAAGGAGATCAGTGATTTGTGAACAGTAAACCATAAAGCAACATCCCCTATAATCAATCAGTCCTTCTCCATGGCTCATTAAAATAAAACATCCAATTTCCCCAGCTGGCAAAAAAAAGTGGTGAATTTCAGTTAGAATTGTTTACGTATCCCAACTCTTTTGAGTCTGTTATTAGTAGATTGCCTGCGTAGTTCTGTGTATTCCCCATAGATTGTCTTTGGCACAGAAAGAGTTTAACTTTTAATTACTTAAAGAATAGAAAAATCTGTGGGTTCTATTTTAGTCATAGGTAGGCAATGGTTGTGTTCTGTGACAGAAGAGTTAAGAATGACTAAATCGACCTTAGATTTGATATTCTTCCCAAGATATCTGTCGGTAATATTTTTATTAATGATGAGCCATGTGTAACTGATGGGAAAGGCTGTTAGGGAACTCAGCATTTGTTAAGGATTATCTGACATAACTAGTACCTTACCTAGGATCCCAGGCTATTTGACGATAGGGAAATGGATCTGTGATCCTTATTTCCTATATTTAATTTAAAAATACTTAATGAGTTTAATACTACCTTCTTACAGATACAGATAAAATTCTGGAAGTCATCATCTATGACAAAGCACTCTTTCTCAGTCTGTTTGATGTGATTATCCATGATATCCTAAAGAGCCACCAAATGATTGTAGTCATTCCTAAGATTACCTATTAGTTTAAGTAAGTTTTCTTTGGTTTAATAGAAATTAAAAGTAAGAAGAAAACAAGAAACTGTACCTTGTATTTTGAGGTAACTATCTTGGAAGAAAAATTATATAAGGTTTAAAAGTATACAATCTCTCTGAAAAAAATTTTTAATAACTTAAGATCTATGTTGTTGTTGTTAGGTGCCATCAAGTTGGTGTCAGACTCATAGCGACGCCATGTACAATAGGCAAAACACTATTGTCAGTACTTCTCTGCTATTCATGGGATTTTCGATGCCTGATTGTTTTTTGGGAGTGGGTTGCGAGGTCCTTCTTCCAAGCCCACAGTACCTGGTGTTCCCAGGTGGTCTCCCATCCAAGTACTAACCAGGTCTCACCCTGCTTAGCTTCCAAGATCTGATGGGATTGGACACCACAGTGGTACAGCTGCAGTTGCTAAAATCTATAGTTTTTTTAAAAATATGACATATTTTTATAAAGATGAAACTAAATTTGGAAGGTGCACCAGTATCTGATAAATGAAGTGTTGACCGCTTTGGATTTTGGAAATGTTGATCTATTATGATACTACTGGATATCAGTGATTTTAGTTCTGTATCACATTATTTATAGGTTAGGTACATGGCCTTTTATTAAACGCCTGTTGAATTGGATAGTCAGGAGCTATAACCATGTCCTTCCAAGTTCTCTAGGAGCTTATTTTTGTAGAAATCTGAGTAGCAAGAAGCAACTAAAGCAGAAAGAACCTTTGAAAGAGTATGCAGGAGTTACATAGAAGTATTTAAGAGGAGCATCAGGATAATTTTTTTTTCCAAGAAAGAGACCACCAGTAATACAACAAAAGTATTATGGTACAGAATAGCAAAATACAGTTTCCAATTTTATTGGAGTGAGATCTTATATAAGTATAATAGCATTGATCTCATTCACTGGATATACATTTATTTTTATCTAAATATTTCTAAATTCTTGCTTTTAAAATATTCTTGAATACCTCAGATTATGAGAGATTTAGAGTGTGCATGTCTATCTACTTTTAAACTCTGTTACCATTTTGCTGATAAGTTGATTTTTTCTTCTTTAAACTGTTTACAATTTGAGGTATTTAGAAGCAATAATCCATTGTGAAAATTTGTGTCCATTATATATAAGGTGCAAGGATACCTCTAGCTTTATTCTTCTCAAGATGATGTTGACTATTTAAGGTCTTTTGTGATTCTGTACAAATATTAGAATTTTTTTTATTTCTATGAAAAATGCTTTTGTAACTTTGATAGGGATTGCATTGAGTCTGTGGATTGATTTGAATACTATGGACATTTTAGAAATATTTCTTCCAACCCCCAAGCATAGACTAGAGCAAAACAGAGTCATTACATTTCCTTATTTCAAACAAGATCACAAAACTGTAATAATCAAAGTAATAGCTTAACTCTTCACAGATTAGTGGAATAGAATAAAGGACCCAGAAATACACCCATGCCTATGCAGTCAACTCATCTTCACCAAGGAAGTTGCCAAGAATACACAGTGGGGAAAGGACAGTGAGTTTAAAAAGTAGTGCTGGAAAAACTGTATATCCACATGCAAAAGAAAAAAATGGAGCCCTTATACAATACACAACTCAAAAGGGATTAAAGACTTAAATGTAAGGCCTAAAACCAGAAATTATTAAAAGGAAATACGGGGAATAAACTTTTTGACATTGATTTTGAGAACAGTTGTTTAAAATATGACACCAAAAGCATAGGTACAAAAAGCAAAAGTAAACAAGTGGAACTACATCAAACCAAAAAAAACGTCTGCATGGCAAAAGACACAATCAGCAAAATGAAAAAGCAATATGTTAGCCACGTGTGGTGGCATAAGTCTGTAATCTCAGTGACTTGGGAGGTGGAGGGATGAGGATCACAGATTTTAAACCAGAAGCAGCCTGTATAACTTAGTGAGACCCTGTCTCAATTTAAAAAATAAAAAAGGTGTGAGAGTGCAGCTCAGTGGTAGAGTGCTTGCAAAGTATGGGTATGGCCCTGGCCTGGGTTCAGCCCCTAAGGACTGCAAGAAAAAAAAAAAAAAAAAAAGGAAAGAAAAGAAAAATGAAAAAGTAATATCTTCAATAGGATGAGCATACAGCGGTAGGCCTGTGGCACCCGATCCCGTCAGATCTCGGAAGCTAAGCAGGGTCGGGCCTGGTTAGTACCTGGATGAGAGACCACCTGGGAACACCAGAAGCTGTAGGCTTGGGAGAAGGACCTGGCAAACCCCTCCCAAAAATCAATCTGCCATTGAAAACCCTAGGAGCAGCAGAGAAGCACTGACAATAGTATTTCCCCTGTTGTACAGAGGGTCGCTATGAGTCAGATACCGACTTGACGGCACCTAACAACAACAACAACATCATCAATAGGATGAAATATTTGCAAACCTTATGTTTGATAAGAAGTTAATATCCAAACTATATAAGCCCTCAACAAAACAAAACAAAAACCAATTTTAAAAATGGATAAAGGACATCAGTAATAATTTTTTCCAAAGAAGATCTAGAAATGACCAACAAAAATATGAAAAGGTGCTCAGCATTACAGAAATGTAAGTCAAAAACACAATGTTAGGGTTTCTGTTACCCAAATACAAGAAATGATAAAAATTGCCTAGAATATAAAGAAAAGAGAATCCTTTTATAGTGTGGGTGGGAAGTAAATGTGTACAGCCATTATTTAAAACAGTATGGAGGTGTCTCAAAAAAATTAAAACACAGAACATATGATCCAGATACCTCACTTTTGGATATATATCCAAAGGGTAATGAATTCAATATGTTGAAGAGAGAGCTGGATTGCTGTGTTCCTTGCAGTATTATTCTCAATAGCCAAACTATGTAAATGTCCACTGACCGACAAATGAGTAGTGAAATTTTGGTACATATTGTCAATGGGGGTGGGGGGTATTGATTTTTCTACAAATAATTTTTGGGGGAATAGTGGAATTTTGCAATTGGAATATGTGTGCCATAGTTAACTATGGGTATATTCAACGAAATAAAAGGCAAAAGAAAGTTACTAAAGGCAAAACTGAGGAGTATTCTAGCAGGCATTTTGAAGCAATAATCCTTGGCCACAATAATTAATAATAACAATAGCGTCAGTCTTTAAACTGAGCAAATAGTTGCTGGATAGTTGTCCTTTTAGAAATACTTTTTGTATGAGGTTGTGGTGGGCTCTATGCAAGCCTGTGGTTTGGGCAGTCTTGTGACAGTTGCTATCAGACAATCATGCATAAGAACCTTTCCTTTATAACCTGTGTGGTTTATTTACCTTTTGTTGTTCTTCTTGTTGTTAGGACTGACATAACAACTCTACTTTGATTCTGATAGCTTTTGTATACAATGGAACATTATTCAGTCTTAAGAAAATACTTCGATGTGTAACAATATGGATGAACTTGGAGACATTATGCCAAATGAAATAAGATAGACATAAGCAAAAATTGCATGATATTACTTATAGATAGAATATTAAAAGTTAAACTTAGAAAAATAGCAGAATGGTGGTTCCTGGGAGCTGAGCGTGGGGGGTAAAATGGAGATACTGGTTGGCAGGTATTAAATTTCAGTTAAGGAAAATGAGTAAGTTCTAGAGCTCTAACATGGGTTCTATAGTTAATAATACTGTACTGTATACTTGATTTGCTAGGAGAGAAGGCCTAAAATGTTCTCACTACACACACACACAGAGCAACTATATAAGGTGATGCATATGTTAGTTTGATAGTGAAGTTCATTAAAAATGGTATCCTATGCCAAAGCATCAGATTTTATATTTTAACTATGTGAAAATTTTAATTTATCAATCATTCAATAAAGTTGTAGAGAGATAATGAGAAGGCAGATTTATTATTTTTTTTCCTGCATTTGGTTGTTTTATGTATGTGTTAGAGCTAGTAAAGCTTTAATTTCTAGAATTATAGAAACTGGAACAGAACTAATTTCTAGCATTTAGAACAAAACCGATAACTGAGTTGAATTTAGTTGATTATCTCAGTCTTTACAAAGTAGACATGAAACCTTATATGTAAGTGTTATTTCACCAAAGATGTTCGTTAAGCAGGGTTGCAATCCTGTAGGAAACAAGATTTGAAATAAACTTTCATACCCCTGCTGCATTTCCTTCATATGTAAATAATACTATTTGTATCCTATTTTTTAAATGCTCAAGCTATTTGTTTATAACAGAGGTATGTTAAAATCCTCTAATAATATTGCAGATAGGTGTGTTATAATTCTAACAGTTTTACTTTCACTATTTTGACTCTGTACCGCTAAGTTCATGTAATTGTTAAGTGCTATCCAGTTGAGGCAAACTCATAGCAACCGTGTGTGCAACAGAATGAAGCACTCCCAACACTGTGCCATGCCCAGCACTATGTCAGTGCTTCTCAGCTATTCATAGAGTTTTCCATGTCTGATTGTTTCAGGAGTGGGCTACCAGGTCCTTCACCCTAGCCTGTAGCTCTTGGTATTCCCAGGTAATCTCCTCTCCAAGGACTAACCAGCCCAGACCTTGTTTGGCTTCTGAGATCAGAAGGGATCAGAGGCCAGGGTGGTATGGCTATAGATGCTCAGTATATACAAGTTCATTATTTTTAGGTCTTTGTGGCATGTATGTTTTTGAAAAAATATTCTCCATACTAAAGTTCAGTAACATTTTGTTTCATATTAATAATGCCACGACTTTTTTGTGTTTTGTAGTTGCTATTTTTTTCTTGTCAATTTAAATTGAGTGTTCTATTTTTCATTAGGTGGGATTTTTGTAAACAGAATTTTTTGTTTATCTGTTTTTAAATAATATGCCTTTAATAGCAAGTCTTCTTCATTTGTATATATTGGATTTCATACATTTTTATACATATTTCTGCTATCTCTTTGAGTAGTTTTTGTTATCCTTTACTTTTTTGTTTTTTAGCCTGAATTGAACTGATAACAATTTCTATATTTTCTCTTCTTTGATGTTTTCAAAGGTGCATATTTTACTCTCATTTTATATTTGAAAAGGAATCTTAAACAGTGTGTTCTGGGAGATTTGTTAGGACTTAGTAGTTAATACCATTTCTTTTTCAATTTTAAGCTACTTCCATTTTTATATCCATTGCCATCCCACTTCCCTTTTTTGTACTGAGATGGTTTTTTTAATAATTCTTTTTATTTCCTGTTAATGAGAGTTTGTGATTAGTAAATTCTCTTAAGTGTTTGTAAGTCTACAAATGTGTTTATTTCCCATTTTTTTATAGACTATAACAACTATGGTATATTTTCTGCTCACATTATATGTTGAATAGGAACAAATCATTATGGGAATCAAACTAGAGCAGCCTCAGTTTGAAACATGCCCTTTTCTAGCAAAGAGGAAAGATCTAGTCTAGATCCAAACTGTTACTTAACACTTCTTCTCAGAAGAGCTGTATGCCATTTCCCTTCTCATTTCATTGGCCACAGCTCATTGTATGACTTGTGTCAGTGGATGGCCCAGTATAATTCTCATGTGAGGAAACAGTATATAATTTGAGTGAGTGATTGTATAGTCTCAGTTGAATACTAAGTTCTAATTTAATTTTTCTTATAGTTCTTTTAAATATCATAGTTATCTCTTTGAAGTAATTATTTGCAAAGGGAAATCTGCTGTCAGACTAGTTTTCCTTTGATTTTTTTCTGTACATTATCTGTGTGTTTGCGTTGTTATTAGGTGCTGTCCAGTCTGATCTGACTCATAGTGACTCTGTGTACAACAGAAGGAAATACTCCTCCATACTTCGCCATACCCAGCATAATGTCAGTGCATCTCTGCTATTCATAGGACTTTATTTATTTATTTATTTATTTATTTGTTTATTTTTTATTTATTTTTTGGCAGTACTGGGGGTTGAACTCGGCCCCATGCTTGCATGCTTTGCAAGTACTGTACCACTGAGCTGCACCCTCAGCCTTTTTTTACATTATGAGACAGGGTCTTGCTAAGTTACACAGACTGCCTCTGGTCTCAAACTTGGGATCCTCCTGCCTCTGCCTCCCAAGTTGCTGGGATTACAGTTGTGCACCACCACGCCTGGTCCCATTCATAGGAATCTTTTTTTTAAACAGGAAAATTTTAATGTACAACTTAATGGGTTTCATTATGACCTGGGTTTCATTGTGACCTTTCCATATATGTACTTCATTGTACATTGCTCATATAACCGTCCCTTTAACCTCTCATGACGCTCCTCCCCTACCCTGCCATGATCTCCTTTCTACTTGCATGTCTTCTTGTGAGAATATCTATATACATGCATCCCAATTTTGATTTAAGTCCAAACTTTTTTCTATGTTGTTGTTGTTAGGTGCCGTCGAGTCGGTATCCGACTCATAGCGACCCTCTGTACAACAGGGGAAACACTATTGTCAGTGCTTATCGGCTGTTCGGAGGGTTTTCAATGGCAGATTGATTTTTGGGAGGGGGTTGCAGGCCCTTCTCCCAAGCCTACAGCACCTGGTGTTCCCAGGCGGTCTCCCATCCAAGTACTAACCCAGGCCCGACCCTGCTTAGCTTCCGAGATCAGACGGGATCAGATTCCATAGGGCTACGGCCGCAGGTACTTTTTTTTATAGTGATCTACCTTTTTACATTCTCAGCAGTATTAGATAAGTGATCTAGTCGATTTACATTATTGCCAGCCTTTGGTATCATTGCTACTAGTTTTTTATTTTAGCTGTTTTTATAGCTTTTTTTTTTCTATCTTCCTCTTTTTTTTCCCCATCATAGTAATAAAATTGTGCTGTTTTCCTTGAGGTTAACCTCTCCCTCCTCCATCCCTTCTCATTGACCTTCCTCTGCCTCCCGTCTTCTCCCATCGTTGCTTCCCTCTGCTAGATCCCTACCTCCTTCTTTCCACTCCTTAAATTATCCCTTCTATGCTAAGTTTAATTGAGCTTTTTATTATATTTAATTTTTGTATAGGATTTTTTCCTTCCCTTAAGTTTGATTCAGCTCCCACATATGAACGAGAACATATGGTATTTCTCTGGGCTGTGTTTGCTCACTTAAGATGAAGAGCTCCAATTCCATCCATTTTGCTGCAAATGACATTATTTCATTTTTTAATTGCTGAGTAATATTCCATTGTGTATATGTACAATAATTTTTTTATCCATTCTTCTGTTTATGGGCACTTTGGTTGATTTCATATCCTTGCTATTATGAAAAGTGCTGCATTGAATATGGAGATGCAAGTGTCTCTATGGTATGGTGACTCATCTCCTTTTGGGTATATTCCCAATCATGGTATAACTGGGTCATATGGCAGACCTATTTTTAGTTTTCTGAGGTAACTCCATATTGATTTCCAAAGTGGTTGATCCAGTTTACAACCCCACCAGCAGTGTAAGAGGGTTCCCTTTTCTCCACAACCTCGCCAGCATTTGTTGTTATTTGTTTTATTGATCTTGGCCATTCTTACTGGAGGTAGGTGAAATCTCAGATTGTTTTGATTTGCATTTCCCTAATGGCTAGGAATAATGAGCATTTTTTCATGTGTTTCATGGCCTTACAAAATTCTTCATTTGAGAACTGTCTGTTCGATTCCTTTGCCCACTTGTGTATTTGATTATTTGTTGCCTTGGGAGTTGTTTTCTTGAGTTCTTTGTAAATTCTGGACATTAGTCCTCTGTCAGATGTGTAGGATGTGAAGATTTTCTCCCATTCAGTGGGGACTTCCTTGACTCTGTCGATTGTTTCCTTTGCTGTACAGAAGCTTTTTAATTTCATGTAATCCAATTTATCCATTCTTGTTGCAATTTCTTGAGCAGTTGGAGTCTTATTAAGGAAATACCTTCCTATGCCTATATGTTGGAGTGTATTGCCTATCTTTTCTTCTAGTATTTTTAAAGTTTCTGATTTTATGTTGTGGTCTTTTATCCATTTCAAGTTAACTCTTGGGCATATTGAGAGGTGCAGGTCATTCATAGGATTTGCAATGGCTGATTGTTTCAGGATTGCTTCAGGAGTGGGTTGCTACATCCTTCTCCCATTTTAGGAATGCTGGGGATCAAACTGAAGGCCTCAGTGCAGAGCAGCACTCTACCAACTGAGCCAAACCCCAGAGCCTTTAAAACTGTTACCATTTTTGTTTGTTTGCTTGTTTTGGTAATATTTTATTATTTCACTTTGAAAAGCTTATGTGGATTTATTTTCTTTATTATTAGCCCCTCATATTTCAGGCAAGCTTCATACCTATAAATTCACATCATTCTTTAGTTAAGATTATCAGCCATTATTTCATCCTAGGTTGAATCTAATGGTCCAATTATGTTCTTCCTCTATAACTACTCATAACCAGTTATTGGAACCTCTCAATCCATCCTCCACATGACACAATTGCTCCATTTTTTCAATAGTCTTTTCATTTCCCCATGCTGTATTCTGAATGAATTCCCCAGTACTTGTCATTTTCTAATTTTCTTGTTTACTTTATCCAACATAGAATTTATCACATATTTTATTTGAATAACTATGTATTTGATTTACTAATATATTCAATATAATATTTAATATAAATATTTAATATAAATATAAATATATACGTAAAATAAATGTAATATAATATAATTATTATAATTCTTATTTTAGTTCTGCCTCAGTGTGTTTCACAGTTTCCTAATATTTCTGAAAGGATTTTAATGCATTTTATTCCTTTGGAGAAAAAAATGTGGTGTGTTTAAATTTTTAAGCTCTTCAGGCAGCCTGCCTGGGTTTAAATTCCAGCTCCTAACACAGTAGCTATATTACTTTAAACTGTTATTTAACTTGACTGTGCCTCAATTTCCTTATCAATTGTTGTTGTTGTTAGGTGCCGTTGAATCATGTCTGACTCATAGTGACCCTCATAGGATTTTTAATGGCTGAATGTTTCAGGATTGCCTAGGGAGTGGGTTGTCATGTCCTTCTCCCATGTTTGTGGTGCTAGGAATCAAACTCGGGACCTCAGAGACTGCAGAGTGGCGCTCTACCAACTGAGCTAAATCCCAGCCCTTTCTTCATCAATAAGATCATAATAATCTAAACATCTGCCTCATAGATTGTTGTGTGAATATTTCAAGGAATAAATGAGTTACTTCAAGTAAAATGCTTAGAACACTACTTTGGTACATATTAAGTTTTCAATTACTTACTATGTAAGTAAACAGTCAGTTTCAGTCAGTAGTGGCATCATCATCATCGTTGTCATCTTCATCCTTCTCCTAATGGTATTATTTATCTGAACATGATGAATGTTGTTATTTAAAAGTCTTTGTTATAACACCTTATGACACTTAATCTGAAGGAAATTCGTTGTTGGATGTTGATTTTATTGGCTAATTTTATGGTATTAAATTTATTTCAAAGGTTTTAGAGTTTGAGTTTGGAAACTTATTTTGATTCATTAGATATTACTATTTTCTCTCTCTTCTTTTGGAGTCCCAAGTCTAGGTCTCACAGCTTTATAGTTTCCTCTATTCCACATTTCCAAATTAGGCCTTATAATTGCTTCTGAGTTCTTTCATTTGAGGAATTTATTGGGTGGATTCACATTCAATTATTGAGCTCCTTAGACACTCTTTTCTTTGCATTTTAAAGATGTGATGATGTCCTTCATGAAGTTTTAGTTGGCTTCATGGTCTCAAGTAGCATTGCTGATTTTAGGTGCTGTCAAGTCAAGTGTGACTCATAGTGACTGTATGTATAACAGAACGAAACACTCCCCAACACTGTGCCAGGCCCAGCACTTTGTCAGTGCCTCTCTGCTATTCATAGGATTTTCAATGGCTGATTGTTTTGGGATTGTTTCAGGAGTGAGCTGCCAGGCTCTTCTCCCACCAAGTGGCATTGTTGTTGTTGTTAGGTGCTGTCAAGTAAGTGTTTGACTCATGGGGACCCTATGTACAAGAGGTAAAACAGTATTGTTAGTGCTTCTGTGCCATTCATAGGGTTTTCAGTGGCATTAGGCAGCATTTTTTATCTACCTCCTTTTTAATGTCTGTAGCTTTATCCTAGGCTCCTGCCTTTGAGCAGAGATCTTGGACCTATTTCTCTTAACATGGAGAAGTACTTTGGTTCCCCTGTCGTTTATAGGAACTGAACTCTCTGTCTTCTTTACAGTCTGGAGCCAAGCAGGTTGTGGCTTCAGCTATGGAGGTTGTTGAGTTTTCAGATGCTTATCTTGTTTTTGGTCCTGGAAATGACTTTCTGGCTTTCTGTTTTTATTTTTATTGTTGTTGTTGTTATCATTATTATTATTATTATTATTATATATTATGATTGGTGTATTTTTAGAGGAAATAGAGACACTCAAAGCCTAAACTTACTAGAACATTTTGATTGGAAGTTTTTTAGTACTTGTGGTCCTTTTACCTATATTATTTCTTGTCATTTACCTTTTATAAGATTAATTTCATTCTTAGTCACTCATTACTTCCCATCCCTCTCACCCTGCTTTGTTTTCTCCTAGGACTCATGTTTATTTTGTTTTAATGTTTATTTGGATTTTTTTTTTTTTGTCCCTTTGCTCCCTGTTTGTATATGTGCTTCATAAGGATTGTTGTTGTTAGGTACAGTTGAATCAGCTCCAACTCTTAGCAACCCAAAAGTACAATAGAACCAAACACTTCCCAACACTGTGCCATGCCCAGCACGATTGTCAGTGTTTCTGTGCTATTTATAGTTTCCAATGGCAGATTGTTGTGGGAGTGGTTTGCCAGGTCCTACTCCCTAGCCTGTAGCACCTGATATTCCCAGGCAGTCTCCCATCCAAGCACTAACCAGTCCTGGCCCTTAGCTTCTGAAATAAGATGGGATCACCATGCTGCTATGGCTACAGACTGATAAGAATAGTACCTTGTTTACTCTTATATTCCTAACATTTAAAAAGGTTCCCATTTTTTTATATAATATATACTCAATATACATTTGTAGACTCAATGTACTGTGATATTTTTGTCCTGAATTATTTCATTTTTAGATTCTTATTTAATGTTTGTGTACTTGAGACTCTCTGTGGACTTCTCAGGCAATAGTGGTTTTGGTAGAGAGGATCAGACCACCAGATCAGAGGTTGTGAGTATTGCTGATTTCCTAAAGATTAAGTCTTTTCAAGTTTCTTGAGGATGTAAGTCACCACAGTCCACATATTCTGTCCTAGAACCAAGTCTGTAAGTCTCTGATTTAGATGTCTAATTCAAAGGTGAAACTCCAAGCTTTGTGCTAGGCATTTCCTTACCTTTGTTTCTTCTTCCATTGTCAGCAGTACTTGGGTATTTAGATTGTATATCTCCTCCTTTCTCTTCATGCTGTTGTTTTATTTAAAATGATTATGGGGGTTTATCTTAGATGCACATATTACCCCTGTGCAGTTAATTATAAGCCAACTTGATTGAATCAGTATTATGGAATTGTAAAATTGACTACCCTGGTGGTTGTCCTCTCCTGAGTTTTTAATAATTGCTATTGGAAAAGCCCTGAAATTACTCATACCTCAAAAGTAATTCTCTCTTGTCCTTTTTTTGGTATGTGTTTATTCTTCTCTTTTTTCATCATTCTAATTTCATGAGCTTAAAATGTAGCAACAAGTTTTTCTGTTTTGGTCAATCTATTGCATAATTTCTGGTTACTTGTGTTCGTGTAGGCATCTTTTTGTTTTTTGTTATATTATTCCATAACTATCATTTTTTAAATTTGGTCTCATTTTATAAATTTAGCAAAGAAAGGTATATTTTCTTAGTTATCTTGATTCAGTTTCCCACTTAATTTTTTTTTTTAATTTAAGAAAAGGATCTTTCTATATCTGCCTGTCTCTATTAATTTTTCCCTGAGAGAAATTATGGAATAAAGAGAAACTGTTTAGATAGTGATTCCGCTTCTTTGGAAGATAATAGGAATTGCTTATATTTTTTTCACATTTTCTTCATGCTTGACCTTTGAATTATCCCTTTTTGTTTTTATGGAGTTTGGAACTTTTACTTTTGTGTTTTTCACAAAGGCGAACAATGTATGAGTGGTAGGGAGGGTTGGATTTTACCCCTATCATAAGTCATAGTGCCTGACAATAAAAAGGTGAGGGGTGAAACCAAGAGTCAATTAAATCTAGAGTCCTCTCTTTTGTCTTTCAATTTGTGTTTTATGGCTTTTCTCCCAAGTTAATTAACTTCCATGTCTCCTGGCCATCACCAATTAATTGGATCTTCTTTTTCTTTAGCCCAGAGGACCTGGTATTGGTTGTTTTGGTTGTTGGTGCTAACAGGAAACGCTCCCTTATTTGTTTTAAAGTATGAGCAGATTATAGTGTTATGCTACACACGCAAAGGATTTTAGCTATGTAAAACTGTACAGCCTGTGATACTCTATAGGACACCTAGAGGGGGGGAAAATTTTCTTCAAGCAGTTGAGACCTAAGTAATTCTTGTAATGAACATTCTGGTTCACAGATATAATGTTTCTGTGTTTCCACATGAAACTTTTCAATATTTAAAACTAATGGAATTAAATTCAAGCATTTGTAAATAATAGTAGGAAACCCTACTCTGACAGCATATGACTCTAAAGTGACCTCAAATCCACTTTGAGTTGAATTGTTGGATGTGCGCTGTTAGAACAAATCCACTTTAGAATTGTAGATTCTTACCTTTTTCTGTGGTTTTATACCTTTATTACGGGCAGCAATGATTTCTCATTGGTTTCCTATTGTTAAAGTCAACCTACTTCAAAGCTTAGATAGATAACATTGCATTACATTAATGAGATGCACAGCAATGGCACTGTAGTCACATCACCATCACTTAAGGAAGGAAAGTTGAGGAAGCAAAATCATACATTCACCATAGGAAGGAGTTTCTTAGCATTACATTAGTTGATAAGCTGTTGAAGTGCACATTTTAGTCAAGCCTTCACCCCAGTTAGCAGTTCTTCTTTTCCTTCTTCTTCCTTCGTCCTTCCTTCTTCCCTCTTTTCTTTTTTTCTTCTTCTCTTTCTTTTTAAAAATTTTCCTGGCATTGAAGATTAGGAAGTTGTCCCTGAAATCAGTTAGACCCAACTTTGAATGACATTCCTTCTATTTTATGACTAGGGAGATTAATTTATCCTCCCATGGCCTCAATTTCCTTATCTGTTATATGAAGAAAAATAATGTCTACATCCTAGAATTGTAAGTAGTCTTTAGCACAGGTCAATAATTAGTGTGGTGCTATTTTCATTTCCCTCATTTCCTCCCTGCTTTGTAGTCTCTTCTTTAGCCAGAGTATCACCTTGCTGATATATTTGTCTCATAGTTCTTTTACAGCTTGCTCACAGTTTAGTTACCTCGGTGAGCTCCCTGATGCTGTTATCACCTTAGAATCTGTTAGTTCAGTTATTTTCAAGCCCTGGAAAGAATCAAATTTTACCTAAACCCTTGTCCTTCCCTTGTGAAACTTACTACCAGAAGGCCTTGGGGCCATCCCTTCACCATCTTTACAGGGCATCTAGACTAGATGGCATCTCCTATTTGCAGTTGTTAGATACTACCTAGATCACTGTCCATATTTGATATCAACCCTTGTTTAAAGCTAAATAGCAATGAAATACTGTAAATACACTCTACAAGTGCATGTTTTCCAAGAAAGGTGGTGATAAAATTGATTAGTGTTTTCTTGCTGAGGGCTATTAAGAATCTTGGAAGTATAGAGATAGAGAGGTAGGGGTTGGGGAGCTAAGTTTAGGGGGTCACCAGGTAACTTTGTTTTTGGAGTTGCCTCTAAATACTGATATTACAGTTAATAAAGAACAACCTTGAGGCCAGGCATGCAGTAAGAGTGATGTGTTATGAAATAAAAACAACATTTGACACCAGTCCTATTTGAGCCATCTGTGATTATAATTGAGTTCTGTAATTTCCTAGCTCTGGCTCTAAGCCTGAGCCTCAGCCTCCTTTCTTGTAATGGGACTGAGGGAAATGAATACAACTTTATGTAGTTGGTGTGAGAATTCAGTGCAATCATGCATGTAAAGCACCCACAGCACTGCTTGGCACAGGGGAACAGGGGAGGGGCTCTGTATGTGCTGGTGCTATTGGTGCCTTTCCTATTTCTGTTGCTAATGTTTTTATTGTGATTTTTGCTGCTGTTATTTTTTGAAGGTGGCTAGGAAAAGCTGATTATCAGATGTAGGGGCATTTTATACCCTGACTACTAACAGTGTAAAGCAAAGTATCCTACAAGCAGTATATATTCACTGATGAAAGTAAAAAAAAAAAAATTATGGTAGATTGTATTATTTTAGCACTTTTGCTAGTGCTTCCTGGAGGAGGATTATATTGTGTGGCACAGCTTGGCCATGAGACTGTGGGATCCATTCTCCTGAAATCTGGAGAGGGCGTGCTGGTTTTTACCAATAAAATATGTGTGGGAAATACTACAGATTACTTCTAAATAAACTTTAAAAGCCAATTGCAGCCTACAGTGTCTGGTGTTCCCAGGCAGTCTCCCATCCAAGTACTAACTAGGCCCAACCCTGCTTAGCTTCCGAGATCTAATGTGATCAGATACCACAGGGCTACGGCTATAGGCTGAAATTATAGTTAGCCATTAATTAAAAAAAGAGTAAGATAACCATCATTTAAAAACTGAAGTATTATTTACTACTAGGTATAAATTCAATTTTATACTTTAAAATTCAAGGTTCAAAAATGTTTAGTATTTCTTAGTCCAAATAGATTTACAACTATAGATCATGTAAATCAGCTACTAACATAGTTAGAGTAATTCAACTAATTTTCTTAAATATTTTTCGTGTCCACAAATGTGGTATGTGCCCAGTTTCCATCAACTAATTATTGATTGTTTCAGCAAATGTCCTCTGATGCTTGGGTTATTTTAAATGCCACTGTTATATTTCGTACACATTCAACTGAGATAAGTTTGCTTGTATCTAAAAAATTGCACAGTCCCATCAAATCCAGAAAAAAAACATTCCTGATAGCATCCAGAAGGCTTCTATCTCTGGTGATGGAAGATTTGATAGAAACTGAGTGATATTGTTTCAGCTCAATGTATTCTGTATAATTAAGCAATTGATGTTCTTTGGTCCATTAAGCAATTTTAATTACCCTCCCTAATGCTACTTTGCATTTATACTTTGTTGATTATTCTGATCATTTTTTAAATCTCATTAATTGAAGTTGAGAGGCAACATTAGTGAAAAATTTGAATTATAAAGCATAATGCATTCTGGGGGAAAATACATTGTTTAATAAATATAGTTTTTTGAAGTCCACCTGCTTAGCTTAAACATATTTTAAAAATAAAAATTATATTTTCACAGTATCTTTCTAAGGACAATGCCAGGTAATAACTATTTGAATAGTGCTTCAGTGAACTTAGGAGTGTAGAAGACTCTTCAACATACTAATTTCATTTCCTTTGGGTATATATGCACTAGTAGAATTGCTGAATCATATTTTAGTTCTGTTTTCAATTTTTCAAGGAACCTCCAAACTATTTTCCATAATAGCAGTGTTAATTTACATTCCCACCAACAGTATACAAAGCTATATTTATATTAGTTGTAATTTTTCTACATTTATCATTGGAATAAAATATGATAAAAGTATTTTTTTTCTGTTATTGGCAAGTGAGCCTCATGTGGAAAATGACATAGTCAAGATTAGCAGTTATGGTGTGGATGTTGGATATTTATCTCTCTCACTTCATTGCTATAATACAGTAAGCAAGTAATATTTTATATTTTAGCACATGATGAGTTGACTTGATATTCAAGTAATATATGTAAACCGAAAACTTTAAATTTTACAAAGACAAGATACAAGTGAAACATTTGAAGTGCTTGTGGGCCCCCTCCTGTTATTTCATACTTTTCATATCTCAAAGTAAGATTTTTTGCTGTCTTGGAGAGACTTAAAGTAGAAAGGCAAAGGAAGAAAGAAGGGAAGAAGAAAATCCTGAGAGATTGAAGATGTTATAATCTTGATAATTTGTGGTATTTTTAAGGTGCATAAAAGTACTAATCACACATTTACCATAAGCATTTGTAACATAATCTCAAATTTTCATTCTCTGATAGACACAGCCATTAGCACAAACCATTTGGTTCTGAGAACACTGCAGTAAAAAGACCTGTGTTCCAGAAAAGTTGAGGGTTGTGCTTCAGTAAAAGGCCTGTTAACCCCCTGATATGGGACAGGAGTAATCAGAACTCGTCACAATGATTGAGAAACATAAGTATTGATGATTTGTCATATAATTTGCACATCTGACTTAGAAAATCTTTGTTGTCATTGTTTAGAATGACTTTATAGGAATTTTTGAAAATCAAATTCTGCTAATGGAATACCCAGTTCAGTAGTTTGCAGTGTAATGGATTGGGGCTGGCCTGTTTTATAGATTACAGTATAAATGTCATTGTTATGTTTCCAATAGTAATAACACAATTACTTAGTGCAGCAAACATTTCTCATTTTACTTAGTAAAGTAATAATAATTTATTAATAATAAATAATTTCACAATTTTAAAGTTGTCGTGTTCTGGACTTGGTAGAGTAGGGAACTGTAAATTCTATTCAGATTTATTGAATGAAGGAAAGGCATAAACATGGAAACAATGCTGTCATTTTCTACATTCATACCAATGCATACATATCCTAATTCATTTAGTAAATATTTGTGGTGCACGTGCTATGAGGTATGATTTTAAATAGATACAATATATGTTTACATATTTTAAAATCCATTTCGGTAAAATAGACATAACTAGTAATCCCCCTCTAAACACTCATCTTGGCAGCTAACAACAAAATACTCGTCTTGGCTTCAGACAGACACACGTATCCCATCCATCTTGCCATCCTCTGAAGCAGTTTTGGAAGTCCTCCTTCGAGATTGTCTTTAGTTTCATTCTCCATCATGAAAATGCTCTGTGTCACAAACTGCTTTTGGTATGGCAATTTCTGTCAAATAAAAACATTACAATGTTTCTGTCAAATAAAAACATTATAATGTGCCCTCAGCCACCTTATTCATTCGATCTGGCACCCTGTGACTTCTGAGTCTTCCCAAAAATCAAAATGACCATGAAAAGTAAACATTTTGAATCAATTCAGGACATTGAGGCAGCCATGACAGAACAACTGAAGACACTGACAAAGAGGACTTTCAGAATTGCTTCACAGAGTGGCAAGAATGATGGGATAAATGTGTTTAAAGCCAATAGGAGTATTTTTGACAGGAATTAATGGCAGTGTGATAGTGTAGTGTAATAAATTATTTAAATATTCACTGTAATTTTTGATCACATCTTGTATATGTCAAGACCCATGTCCTCAGGAAACCTGTACTCCAAAGGAAAAACAGACCTTTAAGCAAATAAGAGAAACTACAATATGAATTAAAATGAATTATTTTCATGCAGAGATAGCATTTTAAAAATCTATATATTTTTCTTAACTCATTTCCTTATGTAGAGAAAAATATTTTACTACATCTTGCTACTTTTTTCTCAATGATGTCATCTGTGACCTATCTGCAAACTTTAATCCACAAAGCTTTCTGTTAGGTAAAAGGCCTGCCATCTCCTTGGATGGAAGTTAAGTTTCTCAATAATTTTGTCCTTTGAAATCATTTAAACAATGTCACCTAATACCCTTTCCATTGTCATTTTAAACGTATCTCCAAATTTCTTTTCTCTAATATTCAGAGGCCATGTTTGTTATACTTTATGTTCCTTTGTGTCAGTTAACATAAGCAAATGTTTTATAATACTCTCTGATTGCTTCTTGTCCCTTGTCAGCATTATGTAACTTAAACCATTATTTTGGTAGCAGAATCCTTTCTATGGTGGTGAAAAGCTTCTTAGCTAATGACTTTTCTCATGATGTTCTCTTATCAAAATAGCTCTTGATATGCCCATGAGCGAGATTCTATCAGATGTTTGTGCCTGTTTCAAATTCTTCTTCTTTTTCTTCCTCCACTTTCTTCCCTTCTACTTTTTCTTTTGCAGTGTTGAAGGCAGTACTCAGGGTTTTTCATATTATAGGAAGGTGCTATCCCCCACATGTCTGTCAGTTTGCCGCACTGTGGGGGCTTGTGTGTTGCAATGAGGCTGAGAGCTCTGCCACTGTAACCTCGGACATGAACAAGGTTACCCATGGTGGACAGGTTTTCAGCTGAGCTTCCAGACTAAGACAGACTAGGGAGTAGGACCTGGCAAACCACTCCCGAAACAACTAGCCATTGAAACCCCTATGAATAGCAAGGAAACACTGTCAGATATCGTGCTGGAAAATGAGCCCCCCAGGTTGGAAGGCACTCAAAAGACTACTGGGGAAGAGTTGCCTCCTCCAACTAGAGTCTACCATGATGACGGAAATGGAGTAAAGCCCCAGGGTGCTCAACTTGCTGATGTGGCATGACTCAAAATGAGGAGAAACAACTGTAAACATCCATTAATAAATGGAACATGGAATGTATGTAGTATGAATCTAGGAAAATTAAAAATTGTTAAATGAGAAATGGAGCGCATAAACATCGACATTCTAGGCATCAGTGAGCTAAAATGGACTGGCATAGGCCATTTTGAGTCAGGAAATCTTATGGTCTACTTTGCTGGCAATGATAAACTAAAGAGAAATGGGGTTGCATTCATCATCAAAAAAGACATTTCAAGATCTGTCCTGAAATACAATGTTGTCAGTGATAGAATAATATCCATACGCCTACAAGGAAGGCCAGTTAATATGACTATTATTCAAATTATGCACCCACCACTAAGGCCACAAATGAAGAAAGGGAAGACTTCTTTCAGCTTCTGCAATCTGAAATAGATCAAACATGCAATCAAGACATACTGATAATCACTGGTGACTGGAATGCAAAGGTTGGAAACAAACAAGAAGGCTTGGTAGTTGGAAAATATGGTCTTGGTGACAGAAACGAAGCTGGAGATCGCATGATAGAATTTTGTCAGACCAATGACTTTTTCATTGTAAATACACTTTTTCAACAACATAAACGGTGACTATACACATGGATTTCACCAGATGGAGCATGCAGGAATCAAGTTGACTACATATGTAGAAAGAGACGATAGAAAAGCTCTATATCAAATGTCAAAATAAGACCAGGTTCTGGTTGTGGATCATACCATCAACTTCTCATATGCAAGTTCAAACTGAAGCTGAAGAAAATTAGGACAAGTGTACAAGAGTATGTCCAAGGTATGTCCTTGAGTATATCCCACCTCAGTTCAGAGACCACCCCAAGAATAGGTTATATGCATTAGACACAAATGATAGGAGACCAAACAAGCTGTGGCATGACATAAAAGATATCATTCAAGAAGGAAGCAAAAGGTTATTTAAAAAAAAAGAAAGAAAAAAGAAAAGACCAAATTACATGTCAAAAGAGATGTTGAAACTTGCCCTTAAACATCGAGCAGCCAAATTAAAAGGAAGACATGATGAAATTAATGAACTAAACAGAAGATTTCAGAAGGCAGCTCGAGAAGACAAAAACAAATATTATAATGACATGTGCAAGGAGATGGAGGCAGAAAACCAAAAGGGAAGAACACGCTCTGTGTTTCTCAAGCTTAAGGAAGAAAAAATTCAAGCCTCGAGTGGCAGTAGTGAAAGATTCTACAGGGAAAATATTAAATGATGCAGGAAACATCAAAAGAAAATGGGAAGAATACACAGGGTCATTATACAAGAAAGAATTGGTAGATGACCAACCATTCCAAGAGGTTGCATATGAAGAGGAACCAATGGTGTTGAAGGACGAAGTGGAAGCTGCCTTGAAAGAACTGGCGAAACACAAGGCTCCAGGAATTGATGGGATACCGATAGAGATGTTTCAACAAACAGATGCAGCACTGGAGGTGTTAACATGTTTATGCCGCCAGATTTGGAAAATAGCTACCTGGCCAACTGACTGGAAGAGATCCATATTTGTGACTATTCCCAAAAAAGCAGATCCAACTGACTGTAGAAACAATCAAACAATATTATTAATATCACACACAAGCAAAATTTTACTAAAGATCATCTAAAAGTGACTATTGCAATGTATAGACGGGAACTTCCAGAAAATCAAGCCAGGTTTAGAAGAGGGCGGGGAACCAGGAACATCATTGCTGATGTCAGGTGGATATTAGCTGAAAGCAGAGAATATCAGAAATATGTCTATCTATGTTTTATTGACTACGCAAAGGCATTTGACTGTGTGGATCATAACAAATTATGGATAAGACTTCGGAAAATGGGAATACCAGAAGACCTGATTGTGCTCATGAGAAATCTGTGCATGAACCTGGAGGCAGTTGTTCGAATAGAACAAGGAAACACTGAGTGTTTTAAAGTTGAGAAAGGTGTGCGTCAAGGCTGTATACTTTCACCCTATCTCTTCAATTTATACGCTGAGCAAATAATCTGAGAAACTGGACTTTATGAAGAAGAATGCAGCATGAAGATTGGAGGAAGACTCATTAACAACTTGCGTTATGCAGATGACACCACTCTGCTTGCTGAAAGTGAAGAGGATTTAAAACATTTACTGATGAAGATCAAAGATCATAGCCTTCAGTATGGGTTACAACTAAACATCAACAAAACAAAAATCCTTACAACTGTGTCAGCACACAACTTCACAATAAATGGAGAAAAGATTGAGGTTGTCCAAGATTTTACTTTGCTTGGCTCTATAATCAACACCTGTGGACGCAGCAGCGAAGAAATCAAAAGACGCATTGCTCTAGGAAAAGCTGTGGCAAAAGATCTCTTTAGAGTATTGAAAAGCAAAGATGTCACATTGAAGATGAGGGTGCGTCTGACTCATGTCATGGTATTTTCAGTGGCATCATATGCCTGTGAAAGCTGGACATTGAACAAGAGAGACAGAAAAAGAATTGATGCTTTTGAATTGTGGTGCTGGAGACATCTGTTGAATATACCATGGACTGCCAAAAGAACCAACAAATCTGTCCTAGAAGAAGTGCAACCAGAGTGCTCCTTGGAAGCAAGAATGGCCAGACTGCATCTTACATATTTCAGACATGTACTCAGGAGAGATCAATCCCTGGAGAAGGACATCATGTTTGGAAGAGTGGCAGGTCAACGCAAAAGAGGAAAACCCCCACCAGATGGATTGACACAGTGTCTGCAATAGGCTTAAACATAAATAAGATCATTTGCCTGGCACAGAATCGGCAAGTGTTTCGATCTGCTGTACATAGGGTCACTATGAGTCGGACTCGACTTGAAGGCACCTAACAACAACAACATCACTCTGCCAAACATGATGGCGTTCTCCAGGGATTGGTCCCTCCTGACAACATGTCTTAAATATGTAAGATAGAGTCTATCTATCCTTGCTTCCAAGAAGCATTTTGATTGAAATTCTTCTAGGACAGATCTATTCTTTTGGCAGTCCAAGGTATATTCACTATTTATCTCCAGAACCATAATTCAAAAGCATCAATTCTTCTTCTGTCTCCTTTATTCATTGTCTAGCTTTTACAACCATATGCTGCGACTGAAAATGCCATGGCACGAATCAGGCACACTTTCCTCTTCAGTGTGACGTCATTAGTTTTCAACAGTTTAAAGTGGTCTTTTGCAACAGCTTTTCCCAATGCAATGCATCTTTTGATTTCTTGACTGCTGCTTCCATGGGTGTTGATTGTAAAATTAAGTAAAGCAAAATCTTAGACAGCCTCAGCATTCAATATCTATAGATATGTTTAATTACATTAATTGTTGCTGTGAGGTTTGAAATATTCAATAGTGTTTATCCTACTTTAGTAGTATTGTTGCTTGGATGTAGTAATAGTTAATTTAAAAAAAAATAAATGTGCAGGCTGTGTGGGTCCAAGTCATATACTGTGAGTGTTTTAAAAAGAGAAAGCTGACAGCTCTTCTTGAAATCATATCATGTCCCTGGGCCAAGAACTGGCTTTGATATATTTATTCATTGGGGAGTGTGGATGAACAGCTGCCTTTTGAATGTAGCCAAGGGAAATTTGCTGAGAAGCATAAATATGAATAGGGCAATAAAGCTTGCAAACAACAACAACAAACGAATGTTGATGCAAAACCTAAGAAGTCTCAAAACCAATTTCCTCTCTCTATCATTTTCCATATCCTCTACCATAATTCTTCATAGTTACCATGCCCATAAGCAATGTCAGATCAGAAATGACAAATTACCTTTTCAAAATTTCTACTAGGTGAATTAAAAACCAATTAACTTTTAATTTTTTCCATGTTCTTGGAAGATTTAAATTATCAATCTAAAGTACTGTGCTTTGGTGATAGCTTCTAAAACTTAAACTATAAACAATAACAAGAGATAGAGTGTTCAGTGGGATTTTGAACTTAACCTTGATTGACTTGAGTATTTGTCTTCAAAAGAGATTCTTAAGGTGTATTTTATTTTCTTGCTTAACATAAGTACATATCACCTATTAGTCTTTTGAGTTTTGAAGGGATTCTTGTTCTTGCTCAAAACTGACCCTTGTATTACTCAATAAAAAATTACATATTTGTTTTCTGGTATTAGTGGGAATTATATGTATAGTCACTTACTTAATAGAGCTACTTCTTTATGTTATTTCTCTGAAACATCTTATCTCCATGTACAATGACCAACAAATATAAAGATAAACAGATTTCTTCCTTTTGAGAAAAATATGCCAATAGAAAAAAAAAGAAAATTTTGATTCATTCTTAGAAAATGAATAGATTTTCAAACAGTCAAACATAACTGAGCATTCTGTTAGTATATCTACTTCAGTTCTATTTACACTACATTAGAGTTAGGGCAGGACAACTCAGAATAGGAAAGGTCTCCATGAATGAGCTTAGGTGGACTCAGGGCCAGTAAAAAGAAATGGGTTCCTGGATATTAGGTAATGTTGAGAAGAAGGGAATTTAGTAGCACATTACAAGTATTAATTCTGGTCTCTTTCTTGATCTTGAAAAGTAAAATCTGGATTTGATTTTCTTTTAATTTTGTTTTAAGAGTGCTTATTCACACATTTCTCATTTGATTTAGGTTGAATAGAACTAAATATAATATTCACCACAGGCAACTTAAAAATTTGTACTTTTAATTTCTAAGTAATTTGATGGCTGAGAAAGGAAAGTAGTTTTTGAGCTGGAGAAAAGGAATCACATCTTTTCAATCCTAAAATAAGAGGTTAAATGTAAGGCATTGATGGCCTGAATGAGTTTTCTTTGGTTTATCAAGAAATACTTGAGGATCCTTTACTTTCTATTATTTATTTTATTTTATTTTTTACCTCATGACTCTTAAATCTCAATGCAGAATTTTATTATAGAAAGTTAACTTGAAGCTTTGCTGAAGATATGCACTTTCTTGTCAGGTTTTCAGTACGCTCCAGTTTTTATCTAACTCCATGACCAGATGCATAATACTGGGAATGAGAAACAGTGTATCGCACATGAGAGGGATCAGTAAAGCAGAAGGTGACCCAAGGCTGCTATGACTAGGTTTAGTAGGATGTGTTCAGTTGTAACATAAAGCAGATAGACTTAAACAAACTTAAATAAAAATACAAACTTCCTTTGGCTCATGTAAACCAAAATCCCAAGGTAGATTTTTGCTAGGAATCTCCCTTATCTTTTTTCAATTTTCACCTATGTTTCTCAAGCAGATTTCTCCCATGTGATGACAAAGATATTCACCATCACCCATTCATCTTTCTTCCAGACACATGGAGGTAATTTAGGAGAAGAATCTGTGCCTGGTATTTGAAAACTTCATTCCCTATGTTTTTTCCTAACTCAAGTGGCAAAGTGTCTCTTGCAAGTTTTAATAAAAGTTGCCTGGAGACTGCTTCTTAACTCAATTTCAATCCACTATCTTCCTGGAAAATAGTTACTCTGCCCAGGAAATAGTTGTTCTCTAAATGGCTAGGCCTTCATCATGCGTTCACCCCTGAAACCCAGAAAGAAGATTCCAGGCAGACAGAGAAGAACAGCAAGGCAAAGAATAGGAGAACAACAAAAGAACCTGTAGGCCTATAGATAAGGGTATGTGGAAAGTAGGTAGGCTAGAAGTAGAAAAAGTAACCAGATGATGAACAAGAGTTCATGTTAGTGATGGATCCTATGGCTGGGGTTTAGCTCAGTTGGTAGAGTGTTGCTCCACACTCTCTGAGGACCCAGGTTCGATTCCCCAACACTGAAAAAAATGTGAGAAGGACATGGCAATCCACTCCTGAACCAACCCCAAAACAATCAGCCATTGAAAAACCCTATGAGGATCGCTATGAGTCAGACCTGACTTGATAGCACCTAACAACAACAACATGGATTGAATATATTATTATAAAAAGCTATAATTGAAGGATGTACAGGGGGATAGAAATCACTAGATTTATGTTTCAGTAAGATCTTTCTGAAGGGAATATGAAGAGGTTAGATAAGTAGGTATTTAGCTATGTAGGTAGATACAGATATGTAGGTAGAGATACAGGTATAAAAGTTGTCATATTTAATTCCTGGTATGGCTGTAGGTGGAATGGATGTGAGGTTAGGGAGGAAGGGAAGGAGAGAACGAAAGGGGGGGGAAGAAAGAAAGAAAGAAAGAAAGAAAAGGCATGTAAAGAGAAGAGTCAAGAGGTGTGTAAAGAGAAAAGACTGAAAAAGTACTAACACATGGGGAGTAGTTGAGGAGGGGAGGAAAAAGAAAAGACAAAACAAGGTTGATCTGAGACATGGGTGAACCAGTATGAGGAAGGAAAGAGAAAACCTTCAAGAAAGTAAAAATGAAGATTGAAAGACAGTATATTGTATTTGGCAATTAGGTCAGTGTTGATATTTAAGAAACAATTTCAAACCAAATTAAGAGTTAAATAGATAAATAAAGTGGGAATATGAGAGCACTTTCAGGAATTTTTCTGGTAAGAGGAAATCTCCAAGGCTTTGTTTTGTAATTTTCCCAAAGGACTTCATATCCCCTCTGATTTCAAATCTAGACTATTAGCTATTACCAAATTAAGTATCCTGGAGTTTTTTATGTCCTGTCTGTTCTTTCTCTGTAACACTTAGTGGCCTCCTATTACTAAATATACAAAGGCAAAGCAGTAAAGGCTGGGTCTAAGACATCCAACTAGAGCGAACCTAATTTTTGAGCCTTAATCTCTCACCAATCCTCTGTGAACATTGTGTTAGTCTACATGTTCCCATTTTTTCAGCTAAGTTGAACTTCATTCTGTTTCCTGATTATGTCCTGTGCTTTTCAGTCCGGGTAGTTTAGAATATATCAAGTGCATTTATTTAACAACCTTCATTTATTCATTTTTTTCCATTCTTTCAGTCCACTCAGTGAATATTTAGATATTTACTGCACACTATTCAAGAAATGAGGAAGAAATAAATGGATTGGTGATGTACAGGAAACATGTAAATAAGACTTTCACTGATGAGGTGTGACCTTATATAGAGAGAGATGAAGGGTTTTCAATGGCTGATTGTTTTTTGGGAGTGGGGTGCCTGGTCCTTCTCCCAAGTCTACAGCACCTGGTATTCCCAGGTGGTCTTCTATCCAAGTACTAACCAGGCCCGACCCTGCTTAGCTTCTAAGGTCTGATAGGATCCGTTGCCACAGTGGTATGTCTCTAGGCAGGTGTGACCTTATATTAGTATTTGTTTTTGTTGTGGTTTGAATCTAAAATGTTACCCAAAGGTCATGTCTAGGAACGATTGGTTCCAAGCTGGAGGTGGCTGTTTGTAGAGACTATGGATCTTTAGGAGATGGGTTCTAGCTTTGCAGTAGTTGGTCTCTGGGGAGTAGGCCTTTGAAGTTTGCTCAAGGCCTCTGGTTCCAGGTACTCTTTGCTTCTGATCTGCCATGACAGGAGGTCGTCTCACACAGGTCTCGCTACCGTTTGCCCTGGTCCCAAATAGCTGCCTTGCCTCTAGGAATGGAAATCTTCTTAATTGTGATCCCTCAAGAAATCATTCCTCCCATATGTTTGTTTCAGTCAGTTGTTTATTTGCCACAGTCACGTGCAAACTAACACAGTGTACCTTCATTGCTATATCTTGTTCCCTGTTCTAGCCTTACAATAAATATTGAGAAAGTATTTTCATCTTACTTGTTTAATGAGGGAGGATATAGTATCTTCCCTGTAAATGTTACTTTCCTTTTCCCTTCCATCCCAAAAAACTGTTCACTGTACTTCTTAATTCTGATTCATATATTTATATATACATTTGGAATATACAAGTATGAACTATACAAATAACTATACAAATATTTTTAGAGGTGTGACTATTGAGTTTCTAAAACAATTTATATTATTCTGTTACCCCATTTCAGAAATTTTGTATCTGACTTTCCTTATAAAACCTATTTCAAAAGCTGTTTCTTGTACAAATCTTTCTCTGAAATCTTGTTGGGTGCCCTCCTCTCTGGTCTATCCCTGATGTTCAGATGGGAGGTGTGGCCACACACACAGATAACTAAACACAACTCCCTCAAGACCCTTGGGTGAGGGGCTCGGACTCCTGCGGCCCTCAAAATCACCTTGAGAGGGGACAAAGGAAAACCCTCAGGACGCTTTACTTCGGGGACGTGCAGCTCTTTATTGTCTCTCTGCCCTGACAAGGCTGAGAGGAAACCAAAGTGTACAGCTTACAAGTGCTACAGCTCATATGATACCTCAAGCACAGTGGCAGTTCTTCTGCCTCTGGCGCTGGGACCAGAGACTGTCCTCAGCTTCTGTCCCTAGGCGCTGGGCCAAGAGACTGTCCTCACCTTGATTGTAGATCTTCCTCCTTGTGCACACCGTCTGGTTGCCTGTGGTCCGATGGTCATGAGAGAGATGCCTCTGTGTTGCTGGTTGAATCCAGAGAGAGAGTTCTTTCTTTGTGGGTGGTCAAACGGGGGGAGGGGAGAGAGAGAGAGAGAGAGAGAGAGAGAGAGTGAGCGAGCGAGAGAGAGAGAGAGAGAGCGAGAGCGAGAGCGCGAGCTGCTGTAGTGCAGCTGCTTTTATAGATGGCTCGGACCAATCCACATCAAGTCCTTTGTTTTCCAATTCTCCAGTCAGGATCGGGGGATTTGTGAAGGGTTTTGTACAAATGTCCAATCAAGTTACCTTCACTTTCTCTAGATTTCTAATTTACAAACTAGATCTTCAAAAGCCGTTTTCCCAGTTTTGGGGTTTTTGCCAATTTCCTCCCCATTTCTCCCTACACGATCTCTGCCCAGTTGTTTCTCTTTCCTTGGAATTCACACTGAAATTTATCTGCATCTGATTTGATATGAATGATCTTTCCTTAACATAATTTTAGGTTTTATTTTTCCTGAAGTAGAATTCTCTTGGGGGTGAAGTCCATTTGTTTCATACCTACATAAGAGAAGTGACTATGTGAGACTGTTGATGAAGTGAGCCCCACTGGCAAAACTTAACATTAGATTCCTGTCCTGATGTTCAGCTTTCAAGTTCAGAATTATTGTCACCATATTTTCCATAATGATGTGCAGATGGTCAAGACTGTTTGTGCAGTGCTTGGCCTTTCTCTAGGTTATTTTCTCTCATGAAATATTCAGCTCACTTTGAATAGTGATTTACATAGTAGCAGATTTTAAGGTTTTCTATCACCTATCTAGATTTTGGGTTAAAATCTTTTTTTATTATTATTAGAAATTTTTAATGTACATCATAATGTGATTCATTTTGACAAGCTTTTCATTGTGACAATTTTCATATATGCAATTTGATAAGCATTATTCATATAGGTTACCCCTTACCCTCCTCTATGTTTCCCCCCTCCCCCCTTCCCATGTAAGTTTCCCATCCAAGTCTTCTCTATCTTTTACTATATAGTATTTTTCTATATGTCCTTGGGTTCCATTTCTGTTTAAGATAAAAACTTTTCCTGTAGTGGTCTTTGTTTCTATCTTGTTAGAACAATTACATGCGATTTCTAGTCCATTTATATTGACCTCATTCTTATCTTCCCTCCCCGCCTTTTAATGTGACCTGACCTTTGAGTAGGATTTTTCCTTCTTGTAATTTTGAGTCAGCTCTCTCATATGAGTGAGAACATGTGTTGTTTCTTTTTCTGAGCTTGTGTTCGTTCACTTAAAATAATTTTCTCTAATTCCATCCATTTTGCTCCGAATGACCCTATTTCATTTTTCTTGATTGCTGAATAGTATTCCATTGTGTATATATACCATAGTTTTTTTATCCATTCTTCTGTTGAAGAGCACTTTGGTTGATTCCATATCCTTGCTATTGTGAAAAGCGCTGCATTGAACATGGAGATGCAGGTGTCTCTGTGGTATGATGACCCATCTCCCTTTGGGTAAATTCCCAATAGTGTTATAGCTGGGTCATATGGTAGATCTACTTTTAGTTTTTTGAGGTACCTCCATATTGATTTCCATAGTGGTTGCACCAATTTA
>VMDO01012156.1:9182-22485 GCA_007922755.1 Pedetes capensis | reverse complement strand
ATTTTCATGTGTTTCATGGCTTTATGGACCTCTTCATTTGAGAACTGTCTACTCAGTTCCTTTGCCCTAAATCCTTTTTGGCATTCTGAAAAAATTCCACAATGTTTTTCTTCCTGGTAATGATGGGATAAATTCTTTTCTTGCCAGAGATCCATGCTGCCCTCGTATTGTTTGTTCAGGAAACCAAGTCCTTTTTGTCTTATATCATCTATGTAGCTAGTTCTACATTTCCTATTCCCCTTTTATACTTAAATGTCCTGACTTTCAGCTGAAATAAATGAATACTGTATCTCTCAAGACCTTCAGTTCCCTTCTTGGGCTTCAGAGTCACTAGATATATTTCATTTTTCCTGACTAGATTATTTATGGCCAAGTGAATCATAAATAGTAAATACCAGCTGGTAAGTTTGATAAATTATCAGGTCATATACCTGATAGTTCCTTTAGGAAACTAGCATGCTTTCTGACCTGTCATGACAGGCATATGTAGCATACAATAGGGATTCACCAATTACAAATCTCTTCCTACCAAGGTCAACAACCAAATTCTTCAAATCTACTGCTGCCTGTAAATGTTCTCTATTGTTATAAAAGCGCTGCCTCTCACATAGTTTTGACCATGACCCTGCAGGAGAAATGCATTATATGTCAGTACCTAGTACACAGGAGTAGCAATGGACACACACACATATTGTTCACATACTTGTGACTGAAAGAGAAGTTTCATGAAATACTATTCTTATGCCAGAATGTGATTTTTAAAAATACAATGCTATATTGTTCTGTATAATGAAGAAACTTACTTAGCACACTGAATTAATGTAATGATCTATGAATGGATCACATCCCACAATTTGATTTGGAAAATTGCTTTTCAGTCAGAAAATTTACCCAATATTTCTGTAGTTCCCCTAAGTTAATAAACATAAATATTGGAGATCTTTTTACATGCAGACTATTGGCCCCATCCCCAAGTGATTTCTGATTTTGTTATTCCAAGTTGTAGTCCGAGAACCAGCTGTTGAACAAATCCCACAAGTAATCTTCATATAAGTGTCCTAGAAACCAAAGCTGGGGAAGTGCTAATCATCCATATGTTAGTGGAGAGACTCATAGATCCTACTGCTTGTCCTTCTTCAAATCTTTGCCATATTCGTCTACTCTCCATTCTTTTCACCAGGCAGTTTTTTCCATTGCCTTAATTTTATTTCTTTTGGGCTTCATTTTTTAGTTCTAATTCTATCATGCTCTCCAGATATAGCAACATTTGCCATAAATCAGAAATTAGAGACATGGTCTTAAGCCTTTTTCCCTCCTCTTTTTACCTCTACTAGAGGGATTATTATCAAGTAGAAGCAAGATTATGGGTGGCTTCAGAAGATCAATGTAGCATCTGCCACTTCATTATGTATCAGTAAGTTAAAAGGGCAAGAGGAGGACCCAAGAAGGAAATTGGTGACAGCAATTTGAAGCACAGTTGTTTATGCATCCCTTTGGTGCTTACCCACTTCACATACCCATTGCATGTTCTTCACATAACCCCTGAAATTTTCAGGAAACATTTACAGCATCTTGCTTGCAATTTCACATAAATCTTAAGCTTCTCTACTTCTTATTTGTTGCTGCTCATGTAGTTAAAGTCAATCTTTTACACTTCTTGCATCAGGTAGGTTTGACCTGACTCTGTTGATCTGGAACTCTTTCAAATTCTTTCTTAAACATTCTCGGACAAGATAGAAATCCAGTTGATACATTTGTACTTTATTGTAAACCTGCTTTTGTTTTACTTTAGTAGTGTTCTCTGCTTGCTCAAATTAGATGTTTCTTTTTCTCTCCACAAAAATATTAATGTTCCAAAGACAAGTGGTATGTTTTCTATTTTTTGTCCATTAATGTTTAATATAATTTCATATTTAAATGAATGCTTAATAAATGTAATGTTGAATGAATGAACATACTGAACTTCTGCCATTCTTTCACTCACATTGTTAAACATTTAGAAATATGTAGATATTCTTCTGTAGACTCCCTTTACTAATTAAAACTTAATGCTAACTTCTATTAGGATAGTTTTATTCTGCTTATTTTATGATGTCCTTTAGAGAAAGATTGAATTAGAAGTTTATAAGTATTGTAAAGGAGGAGTAGTAATATTAATTTAGTACATCCATTACTTAACTGAAAACCATAATTTACACGTTGATTTGTAAGGATATATTAGTCATAGTCTCTAATGAATCATCTTCCAACATCTCACCGAAATAGCTATCCAGTTACTTACTAATATAAAAACTATCAATAATACTGTACTATAAAATAAGACTGGCAGGAACCTGATTGCAGAATTTAGAATTAAACTCCATCAGGCAAGTGAAACTGAATTGAAGAAAATCAAAGTAGGAGTCTCTTCATTAATCATATCTCCTGAGAATAGGTAGACACTTTTGCATATACCTGGTCCTCTTTTGACTCTGAGACCCAGATTTCTGAAATATCGTTAAATCGGCCAGCTGTCACACCACAAAGTTGCTGTTAACTTTGGAGGTAGCCATATTTGTGTCCATTTAGAAGCAATAACTTCTAGAAAAATAATTTGTCAGGACATATGGGGTCAACTGGTTGTGCCAATTTTCATGTTTCAACATATATTGTCTGTAGTAAAATGTGAAAGGATTCTGGAATTATTAAGATTGGGAAATAGAGAAATAAAATTTTCCACCTACTCAGTATCTTCAGAGGATCTGAGAACCAAAGTAGTGGGATGAGGAATAGTATTACCCTCAGCAGAACTGCATCATGTTAATGTCTGTAAAATGTTGTGAGCAAGTAATACAACTAGTCCTTCAACACAAAGTTTCTCACCCCAACGCATTTGTTTTGGACTCTAAAATTCTTTATTTTGGTAGACAATACTATGCATTAAAGGCTATTTAGCCACATCCCTGGCCTCTACTCACTAGATACCTGAAGCACACCTCCCTTCCCCAAACATGACAATTAGAAATATCTTCAGACATTGGCAAATATCCCCTGCTGGACACCATTAAAATAGTAGATCTCAAAAGGGGGAGGACTCAATAGCTTGCTTTATTTTAGGGTCAATAGAAGAGAAAAAAATCAAGATTAAGTCTATTTTTAAAAGACTGTAGTTCAAGGAAAGCCTGTAGCCATAGCCCTGTGGCATCCGATCCCATCAGATTGCGGAAGCTAAGCAGAGTCAGGCCTGGTTAGTACCTGGATGGGAGACCGCCTGGGAACACCAGAAGCTGTAGGCTTGGGAAAAGGACCTGGCAACCCCCTCCCAAAAATCAATCTACCATTGAAAACCCTATGAACAGCAGAGAAGCACTGACAATAGTGTTTCCCCTGTTGTACAGAGGGTCGCTATGAGTCGGATACCAACTCGACGGCACCTAACAACAACAACAACAGTTCAAGGAAAAAAATGTTACCTGAAGATTCAGAGGAAAAACACAAGTTTGAAAATGGAAAACATTAGACAATTTGATGTATTGTACTTAACAGAATGCAAAGCCTCAAAGTAGGGAGTTTAAAAAATGAGATTAGAAACTCATGCAGAGAAAACAAGTTAAAAAACCAAAACAGAAAAATGGAGTAAAAAGATACTGAAGAAAATAAGCAAACTGCAAGGAAATTTTGGCAGGTTTATTTTTTTTCTCAAGCTGATAGCACGTTGTACTGGTAAAATGCAGTGACTTGAGCATTCTTAAACATTCCATACAGTCTTTCTAGAATGCATTTGTGTGTGTGTGTGTGTGTGTGTGTGTGTGTGTGTGTGTGTATCACTGTATAAGTGAAAGCATTCTTTGGCCCAACATTCTACATGTAAGAAATTGCTCTTAGAAAAAAGTGTGAAAGACTGATATATAAGCATGTTAGTTGCAGTTTTGTGAAAAGTGAAATCAACATAATAGGCAAAACAATGAATGAGAACATTGAATAAATTTTGGTATATCTAAAGTGTCCTGGATATAGTAGTACTCAGTAATATTTGTTGAATGCATTCATGAATGTATTTAATGGAATATTACACATCCATTAGCAATGATGACATTGAGGAATATTTAATGGTAAGTAGTCATATTTAGATATCTTGTATGAATAGGCTACTTGTGGGTATTCGTATCTATCGACCATACATCTATATAGGGAAAAATATATTGTGTAATTTAATAAAGACATACTATGTTATCAATTTAGAAGAACTGTGTGTTTGAGCTAGTCTGAACATCACTGCAACTCCTCATAGACTCTGGGCTTTTCTGACTCCAGTGCCTTTGTTTTTTGTGTTTTCCTAGAAGGCATTTTCTCCCATGTCCATTCACTAACTTTTACTTTTCTTTCTGTTATAAAATATAGACTTCATTTATTAGAGAAGATTTAGCTTCATAGCAAAATTAAGTGGAAGAAACAGAGTGTACCAGTGTACCTCCCACCCCTACACATTCATAGCCTTCCCTACTATTAACATCTCCCACAAAAGTGATATGTTTGTTACAGTCCATGAACCTACATTGACACATCACTGCCACCCAAAGCCTGTAGTTTATGTACATTAGAGTTCACCTTTTGGTATTGTACATTTTATGAGTTCTGACAGATGTGTAATGATGTGTGCCAACCATTGTGGTATTCCTAAAGAACAGTGTCACTGCCCTAAAAATCCAGTGTGTGCTACCTATTCATCTCTTCCTCCTGACTAACTCTCAAAACCTTTTCCAGAATGTCATGTAATTAGAACCATATAATATGTAGCTTTTTGAGATTGATTTCTTTCACTTAGCAGCACACATTTAAATTTTCCGCGTGTGTTTTTGTGACCTGGTCATTCATTTCTTTTTAACACTGACTAATGTCTCATCATTGGAGAAGGATGTGGCAGTCCACTCCCAAAGCAATCTTGAAACAGTCAGTCATTGAAAACCCTATGAATAGCAGAGAAGCACTGACAAAGTGCCGGCATGGCACAGTGTCAGGGAGTGTTTTATTCTGTTGTACATCGGGTCACTATGAGTTAGAACCCAACTTGATAGCACCTAATAACAATAATATCCTATTGGCTAGATGTACCAGTTTACCTGGTATCCTATTGAAGGTCATCTTGGTTGCTTATAAGTTTGGACAGTTACAAATAAAGCTGCTATAAATATCTATGTGCAGATTTTTGTGAAGACATAAGTTTTCGCTTTATTTGGATAAATATCTGGGAGAGATATTGCTGAATCATATGGTAAGAATATGTTTAGTGTTATAAAAAATCAAAAAACAAAAAACTGCCAGACTGTTTTCAATGTAGCTGTACTATTTTGCATTCTCAACCAGAATGTGAGTCCTCATTGCTCCACATCTTAACCAGCATGTGCTGTTGTTAGTGTTCTTTGCTTATTTTAATTCATTTCCAATGTTAAATGGCCAATCAAATGCTATACCCTGTATAACATTGCCTTAACTCCTTGGTATGGAGTGGGAGAGGTAAGTAGTGATACCTCTCCCATTCTATAGTATGATTATCTTCATTTTTACCATTTGTTTACACTTAATACCTGCTGCCAACTTTTTGTTTAATTTCCCTATTAGAGTTTTAACACTTTGGTGATAATTTCTAGTTTTTAACACAAAGTGAAATACTTTAATACAGTTCCATAAATATAAACATTTATTGGACAGAATTGAAGTAATGTTTTCAGATGAAAATCAGTTCTTAAAAGCAAAACCATTTCAAAGTATACTCAAGAGTTTATCTCAATTGTTTGTTTATTGTTGTGCAGCAGGTAAATAGTGTTATATTTGTTTATAGTTACTTTCATGGAGTTATAACTTGTTAGAATGAAAAGGAACTTAGTTAACCTTTTAACTTATTGATAAGGAATCAGGGATACATTATTTTGATAAGCTAGCCAGGTCACATAAATGAAGGTTTGATATGTTTCACTTATCACTCCTTGCAGTCTTTCCTCAAAACTATGCTGTTGTTTTCACATTTTAATTGAGTAAGATAGGATTATTTTGTGCCATGAGAATGGATTCTTTTCCTAGAAAATATAAATTGGTAATTTAAGAACACCTATGTATATATTACTTTGCCCCTTTCTGTGTCTTTCTTAGCTATTTAGTTGACTCACATTCAATATCAACTAAAGCCCAGTTGTTAAGATCAAATCCTTTCACTTTCTAATAAGCTTGATTTTATAGAGATACAGAGTAGCCAAATTATTACCTTAAAGGAAGGAGTTTTTATATTATTATCTATTGTGTTGCACTGAAGTGGATATTAGCAGGAGTCCAATATTAATGATTATTACTAACAACTTTGATATTTGAGCTTTGATTTGTCATTGTTATCAGTGAGATTTCTGAGATTAACAATATCTTTTTGCAACAGCAGAAACAAGTAGTTTAAGTAAAATGCAAACAAAATCGACTTGTCTTGACAGAATGATGTCCTTGTTTTACTACCTCTTGTGTGTACTTGCTTTTGCAATTTAAGATCCCACCTATTTAGCAAAGTCTTCTCTCCTGTCACTGCAAACATTTAGCAGAGTCTAAATGTTTGTCTGCAAGATGTTGTGCCCCTACCTAGTTAGTGACACCTCTTGCATTAGTGTTCCAGGGCTGCCCTAACATGTGCCACAGGGTAGGTTGTTAAAAAACAACAAAAACTTATGCTGTTTTGGAGACTAGAATCAAAAGTCATGGTGAGCAGAGTCATGATCCTTTTTGAGATTCTATGGAAAAACCTTTTGCCTCTCTCAGCTATTTGTGGTGATTGGCAATACTTGGCATCTTTGGCTTGCAACTGCTTCCATCTTCATATGCCACCTTTTCTGTGTGTGTATGCCTCTGGATCCAGTTTTCTCTCTCTTTGGTCACAGAAAGACACCTGCCATTGGATTTAGTACCCACCCTAAAGCTAGGATGATTTTATCCTGAGCTCCTTAACCCTATTTCCAAATACAGTTACATTCTGAGGTTCCAGGTGGGTGTGAATTGTGGGGTGTCAATATTTAAACCAGTACTATGGATATGAGGATCTGACTTAGATGTCATATCTGAGGTATGCTTCACATATCTGGGTCAAGCCTTTTAGTAGACTACTGGGATATTTTAATTTATACTCAGCAAAAGTGAAATCTATTTGAGGAAGGCCAGATTGGGACATGTTTATGTATGAATACTTGTCCAAGCCATATTCATATTTACCATTGTCTAGAAGCTAAGTCTAGAATGAGAAAAGAACTTTCAGTAGAACCCTGGGGAGCATCATCCATTAAGGGGGTGGTAAAAAAGCAGAACTAGGGAAACATAGTCTGCATCCATGCCATGCTAGCATCTAATCCCGTCTAATCTCAGAAGCCAAGCAGGGTCAGCCTGGTTAGTCCTTGGAAGGGAAACCACCTGGGAATAAGAGATGCTGCTGGCTGGGGAGAAGACTGTGGCAGCCCACTCATGAAATAGTCAGCCATTGAAAATCCTATATAGGGTCCCTATGAGTTGGACTCAACTTGTCAGCACCTAACAACAACAACAATAGGAAAACACATAGAGTAACGAAGGTTCAGAGAGATGAAATGAGAAAATGTTGTTTAGGGAAAAATTTGGGAGAAAACTTGAGGAAATGGCTTCTTGTATCCTGTGTAACAAATAGGTGAATTTAAGTAAGTCATTTAGTAGGTTAGTTACACTCAGAAATTGGCAGCAAATTTTTAGTGATTAGTGGGAACTCCTTTACAGTAGCTTGAGAAATTAATAGAAGATGAGGTAGTAAAAATAATACAAATGTATTATCCTCCATTTGTGAATGTAGTAGTCTTCACCCATTATTAATAGGTCATGAACTTTGTTTTGCTAACAGTAATGATGATGAATGGAAGAAAATGTTTATTCTGCATCTGTGGTTTCATCCTATCACTAATGGTATATTTTATATGATAGAAAAGAAAGATGGAGGTGCATTCTATACATCTAAATTAGATTTATTTGCACTGTGCTCTAGCCTCTGGCATTAAGTAATCATACAGATGTCTATCATATTTGAAAATCAATTACTGAAATATCCTTTCAAAATAAAATAACAAAGATGTTGCCATATTCTAAGGGATGGTGGTTTAAAATAATGCTTTTTTATTCGGGTTATTATAAATTTCATGCAGTAAATACTTTCTTTGGTCTCAGTCCATGGAAAAATCACTTTGTATAAGAAACATTTTGATTGTGTATTATTTGCTATTATTTTTTAAGAGACTGAGTTAAACTTCATTTTTTTTTAATTCTGAAAGCATTAATTACTGATCAACTCTTTTTTTTCTGTTCCCTCGTCAAAACAAAATACTGCTCCATTTAACCTTATAATTCTAGTCAAAGGAGTGGGAAAGTTTGCATTATCTCCTAAACTACTATTATTTACCCCACAAGATAAAGGCTAGTCATTATGGAAAGAGGATAATTAGCAATTTCTAAGACATGCAAACTAAGAATATGATTTCAGGAATGTGTTAATTTTACACAAATCCTATTAGAACAAAAAGATTTGGGTGGGCCACAGATTTCTATTTATGAGACTTGACAAATGTCAACAATAAATATTTTTAAGAGGGGCATAGAATACTTTATTGTGTTTTTATTATAAAACAGACAATGAGTTTACTGGAGGCATGCATTGCTGGGGAGAATTCCAGTGGTGTTAAACTTTCATTTTACTCTTCTCCTACAATCTTCATTTGGATTGTATGTAAATACCCTTCTTGTTCTCTGTGGAACATAGTGCTATTCCTTGCTTGATTCAGCAATTCTGTTTTGGCAAGTTATCCCATATGTTTGTTAGCCTTTGCATAGAATTGTTTAGTCTGATCTCAGCTTCTGAACCATATCTTGTGTGTATCTGCCAGAATGAGAATGGTTTGAGCTATTTTTGTACAGTTACTTCATAGTCAAACATTTTAATTATTTGAAGGCAAATGAGTTTGAATCTTACTTGTGAAAAATGAATAAAAGTGTATAATTTTACTATAGATTTGGTTCTTTGGTTAAACAACAACAGTAACTGGGTGCACTTTCATTTTGCCCTTACTTAGCCCAGAACATAACCATACATTCATTAGAGTGTTAGTAAACTGCATTCCACACTTTTCTTTCCCTTTATCTTTCATAGCTTCCTTATAATGGAATGATAGGAAGAGAAAAAAGACTTTTTTTTTTTTTTTTAACATTTAAGGAAAGCATGTCCAGCCTGTGACCCAGGACAGCTAGCAATGTAGCCCCACAAAATCTTTTAACATCATGACGTTTTTAGCATTTATTTTCTTTACAACCCCTCCCTTATTATGTATATGCACTTATAGTTGTTAGGTACCATCAAGTTGGGTCCCACTCATAGCTACCTGAAGTACAGCAGAATGAAACACTGCCCTACATTGTGCCATACACATGATATCTTTATGTTTGAGCTCAATGTTGCAGCCGCTATGTTTTTTCTCATTTTGAGTCATGCCACATACCAGGGACCTCATTGCTGCTGTCAGGTGGCTATTAGCCGAAAGCAGAGAATATCAGAAAGTGTCTATCTATGTTTTATTGACTATGCAAAGGCATTTGACTGTGTGGATTATAACAAATTATGAAGAACTTCGGAAAATGGGAATACCAGAGCACCTAATTGTATTCATGAGGAATCTGTATGTGAACCAGGAGGCAGTTGTTCCAATAGAACAAGGAAATACTTCCTGGTTTAAAGTTGAGAAAGATGTGCGTCAGGGCTGTATACTTTCACCATATCTCTTCAATTTACATGCTGAGCAAATAATCTGGGAGGCTGGACTTTATGAGGAAGAATGGGGCATCAGGATTGGAGGAACACTCATAACAACCTGCGTTATGCAACTGACACAGCTCTGCTTGCTGAAAGTGAAGAGGATTTGAAACATTTACTAATGAAGATCAAAGATCATAGCCTTCAGTATGGTTGTGGCTAAATATCAACAAAACAAATCCTTACGACTGGGTCAGTATGCAACTTCACAATAAATGGAGAAAAGATTGAGATTTTCCTAGATTTTGCTTTGCTTGGCTCTATAATCAACACCTGTGGAAGCAGCAGTCAAGAAATCAAAAGAGTCATTGCTCTGGGAAAAGCTATGGCAAAAGATCTCTTTAGAGTATTGAAAAGTAAAGATGTCACCTAGAGGACAGAGTTGCGCCTGACTCATGCCATGGTATTTTCAGTCACATCATATGCCTGTGAAAGCTGGACATTGAACAAGGGTGACAGGAAAAGAATTGATGCTTTTAAGTTATGGTGCTGGAGACAACTATTGAATATACCATGGATTACCAAAATCACCAACAGGTCTGTCCTAGAAGAAATGCAACCAGAGTGCTCCTTGGAAGCAAGGATGGCAAGGTTGCGTCTTACATATTTCAGACATGTAGTCAGGAGAGAACAATCCCTGGAGAGAGACATCATGTTTGGGAGAGTGGCAGGTCAATGCAAAAAAAGGAAAACCCTCCACCAAATGGATTGACACAGTGTCTGAAACAATAGGCTTAAACATAAATAAGATCATGTGCCTGGCCCAGAATTGGGAAGTATTTCAATCTGCTGTACATAGGGTTGCTATGAGTCAGATTCGACTCAACGGCACCTAACAACAACAACATAAGCAAAAGGAGATTCCAGGGGCTTTACTACATTACTGTCATTAAGGTTGATTCCACCTTGAGGAAGCAACTCTTCCTCAGTTGTTTCTTGAATGTCCTCCAGTCTGTGGGGCTCACTTTCCGGCACTATATTTGACAGTGCTTCTCTGCTATTCATGGAGTTTTCAATGGCTGATTGTTCCAGGAACGGGCTCCTGGGTCCTCCTCTCTAGTCTGTCTTAGTCTGAAATCTCAGCTGAAACCTGAGGGCATGGTGGCCCTGGTGGTATCTGAAATATCTGTAGCATAGCTTTCAGCCTCAGAGCAACACACAAGCCCCACAGCACGACAAGCTGAAAGACCCATAAGGGTATATGTACTAGTTACATAATTTGTGGGTGGCCTAAGGTAATTCCTCTTAACTCATTGTGACCCAGGGAAGCCGAAAGGTTGGATACATCTGGTCTAAGGGAGCTACATATTTCTAAAACATACTAAAAGTTCTAATGGAATTGAAATTTTAGGACTTGTTGAATTTGAAGATTGTACTTAAAATGTTAGGAACTATCATTTTTATTCACCTGTGTTTTGACTGTTCACTCTTGTAAAGCTAATAAAAAGATGAATATTATGCATTTCCTTTAATTGATTTTTTTTGTGTGTGTGGTACTGAGGGACTGAACCATACTTTGTAAGCACTCTACCACTGAGCTGCTCCTCCATCCAGTTTTAATTTTTTTTTTTATCCTGAGACAGTGTCTTGCTAAGTTACACAGGCTATTTCCGTCAGTCAACTTATGATCTTCCTTTCTGTACCTCCTGACTTGTTATAATTACAGGCATGCACCACCCTGCCCAGCTTCAGTCATTGATTTAATAAATATCTGTTGAATTCCTATTATGTACTATCACTGCTCCTACCCTATTGGTAATTACCATCTCATTATGGATGGGGAAGAGACATCATTGACACAAAAATATATGATGGTATGAAAACAGAGTTATAGAGAAAAGTAAAGTAGGGTAAAGAAGTGGAGGGAAGAATAGCACAGAGCACTGGCCATGTAAGAGAACATTCCAGACTCTTTGTGTCTATAAATAGGATTTCATGTACAGTCTGAAGGACACTAGAAAACATTAAACCCAGACTTGCTTTTATGTGATAATTAGAAAAATATACCAGTGGGTTTACAATTCCAAGATTGCAGAATTACAGTAAAGAATTTATTATTGCTGTATACAGATGGGAGAGATTTACTTGGCCCTGAAGTATTCTTAGAGCATCTTAGGGAAGACATGGCATTTGAAAGAATTATAAGATTTAACTATTTATTATTATTATTTATTGAACATTTACTGAAACATGAAGAGAAGGAAAAAAGGCATGCCAAATAGCAAAAGGACATGATAAGAAATCCAGGTGGGTAAGGTGGCAGATTAGAAGCTTCTTCCAAATGGCTCTGAATGAGAGGACTCAGGGTAGCAAAGGACAGACCTTATTCCAATGGAGTAAATCTGGGAAGAGCACGGGGAAACATGAAAGAGGTGACAAGGAAAGCATGGACATATAGAAAGGATATGTAGAAAAAAGTAGGAAAGAGCTGACAGCTCCAGCCCCTGCTCCCTGGAGGGTAGGGGAAACTGAAGCTGAAACCATAAATTAAGCCAGGCAGCCTGGTAGTCCTAGCCAGGTGATAAACCCACAGTTCTCACAAGCCTTAAATCCAGTAAGGTGATTTTGTGTGACAGTGCTTCCTCCTGCATGGCAGGCCAGCACTAGAGAAGAAATCCATTTTCTCACTCTCCATATCTCAGAGTGCTATAGTCAGGTGCCGTCTTCACATGAAACCTATTGTTTGAGACTGAGCTACTCTGGGGAGACAGAAAACAAGGAAAAATTGTAAGTCAGTGAGCCTGGGGAATCCTTGCCATAATGTTTGGATGGGAGATGGCTGCAAGAGGCAGTCCTGGAGAGGGGGAGGATCAAATGGACACATGCTGAAAAGTTTAGACAGCAGAATCCCTGGGCTATGCTCCATGTAGTGGTCTGTGGCCCTGTCCTCTGTGGCGAGGAGGGAGGCCCATTGCCTGAATTCACTATGGAGGTTATGAGCTTCTAACCTACAACCAACAATTGTGCAGCATCCAGAGTGCCCTCCCTGCCATGTATGTTTTGCTGCTGGGTGGGATTGAGAGCCTTCAGCCTAGGTCCAGCAGATCGCTCAATGTTTTCAGCTTTCTTCCTGACAGGGTGGTTTATTGCTGGATGGGGCCTGAAAGTGCTGAGAGCCGCAGGCAAAGAGCAAGATTTTCTCCCTTCTCCCCCTCCAGCGCAGCTCTCAGGGCTCTGTTTGCTTCCCCATCTCTCTAAAACACTCAGGAGACACCCCTAGGCTTGGAGATTTGCTAACCCTGGGTGCACAAACTGGGGAATCTGTGGAGGGAGTGGGAAACTTTCTGGTCTATAGACCAAAAAGCTCATGATGGCCAGCAGCTGCTCTTGTTACACAAAGAAGTGAAGCCTCTAAACTGAATGCAGCCCTGAAGCTGACAACTGACCCTTGACCAGCCTGGCTCTCAGCATGTGTATGGCACTCGCCTGAAAAGTAGGAATGAAGGCAAACTCCAGCTGTGACTCACTACTCCCCCC